>LPNX011055069.1:1985-13624 GCA_001517045.1 Pseudotsuga menziesii | reverse complement strand
TCAATTGAATGCCATATAATCTAGGTGGGTTGAATTCGTAAGTGAGTTAAAATTTGATATTAAATGCATTAAGGGGAAGGAGAATCATGTGGTTGATGCACTCAGTAGGAGAAATCAGATAATGCAAGTTACAGCTATTAATGAATGGAAAATAGACCTAAAAATCAGGTTGCATGAATCGCTGAGAGAAGATAAACATTACGTACATGTGGAAGTAGTGTACAGTGATAAAATAGGCCTTTAACGTTTGTAAATTATTCATTAACGAAGAATCATATCCAACCATCATAAATAATTTCTCTAAAAGATTCAAATCACAAGTAGAGAAGGCATTCTGAAATTGAGATATGGTCTTCCTAGAGTATAGTGGATCTCCAGCAAGATCCCTAGCTGCTTGAATGGTTTTCTCATCCCACTTGGGTCTAATGGGTGTGTCATGATATGAATGCATGCTATCATAATAATCATCAATATCAGAATAAAACAATTAGAGGAAGAATCATCACTTACATCATCATGGGGTGGAATATTTGAGCATTCCCCTTGAGCTAGTTTGATCTACTGAATGGGCTCTTCTTCGAACTGTACACTCCTTTCAATGAATGCCTTTTCAGATGAGGGATTAAAGAGCTTGTATCCCTTTGCATATTAAGCATATCCAACCATTATGGACTCCTTTCTTTGAGGTTGCAAGGCCTTTCTCTTCACAAAAGGAATCCTAGCCCAAGCCTTTGAGCCAAAAACCCTGAAATGAGAAACATTGGGCTTGTGACCACTCCAAGCCTCATATGGAGTTTTTACATCCAATTCTTTGTGTGGAGATCTATTTTGAACATATGAAGTGAAATTGATAGCTTAAGCACATATATTCGTATTTAAATAATTTTAAATAATTTTCTTCCGTCATGCGTGTTGCCATCTCCTTGAGAGCTCTGTTCTTGCGCTCTGCAACGCCATTTTGTTGTAGTATCTAGGGCACGGAATGTTGCATTTGGATGCCACATTCCTCACAAAACCGATACGAATTCTTATTGGCATAATCCTTTCCATTTTCAGTCCTAAGAACCTTGATCTTATTCCCACATTCATTCTCAAATAAAGCTTTGTACACTTTGAAAGTCTCAAAAACTTCAAATTTTGGCTTGAGAAAATACACCTAGCAGTACCTGCAGGAGGAATCATCTATGAAAGTCAACACATACTTTGAATTCCGATATGAGGGTGTGGGAAGAGGCCTAATGAGATCTGAATGGATCATATCAAGCACTTGGATGTCCATCATTTCCTTTCCTTTCTCATATATACGCTCAACATGTTTTCCCACTACACACCCTTTGCATGTGCCATTGGAAAACTTGATGGTAGGAAGCCCTTCAACTATGCTTTCCTTGCTTAGTTATTGGAGGTACCTATAGTTGAGATGACCATATCTCTCATGCCACAACTTGCTTGTCTCTTTGGCATGTGACAGGAGCGCATTCCCTTGTGAGTATGGAAGGAAGTGAGAGAATTTGTACATTCTCGAATCATGGTCAGGAAAACCCACTACAACAACTTGACTTGTAGAGACTTCTGAGATCTCCACATCATTTCAAGTAAATCTTACTCTCTTGGTTTTACCAGTGTGTGTCATTTGATAGAGAGAGAGTGTGTTTGTTGCGAGATCAGGCACAAACAACACATTAAGTTTGTTGAGATTCCATAGTAAAGATTCATGGCATCTGGTGGAGAGTCTGCGATGACTGAGGAGTTGTTGTCGATGTTTTGAGCCATTCATGGCTCATCTTTAGGACAATAGTGATGATTGTGAAGATGTTCATCTTTCATTGAGGTATTAATATAGAACAACTTACTTGGGATGGTTCTGACTAGGTTATCAGGTTCTTAGGGTTTTAAATATTTAATTTTTAATTGTTAAGTTCATTTTAATTACAATATTGTAATTTATTAAATTTTAATTATTGTGACAAATAACAATTTTGTTAATTTATACTTTTGAATGTTCTTTTAATTGTTTTAAATTGTTTTAAATTTTATAATGATTAGTTTAATTATTAAATATTTTAATATGGTAGTTTATTAAGTTTAGTATGTTAGTTAATTTAGTGACTAATTATTTTGATTAATAATCTATTGGTTTATTTAGTAATATTTTTTTATTAATTAGGCTTGTTTGAGTTTTGATAGTTAGTTTAGTAAATTTAGTAATTTTTAGGGGTAATTTTAATAATATTGATTAATTTTAGATCGATTAATTAATTAAGAAATATATTAGTCTTACTTAGTTAATTAGTAATTTTTGTTTATTGGTTAATAGATCAGCTTTAACATTAATATAGTGAGTCAAATAGATTTTAATCAATTTTTAATTTAATTTAATTTCCAATTTTAAATTTAATTATAATTATAATTTTAAAAATAATTTAATTTCCAATTTAATTTAATTCTTTTTAGGTTTAGTAAGGTTCGGTAACCAAGACCTACTGATGGTCAGGCCATCATCCCTATTAAAGCAACTCAAGTTCTTAACTATCTCAATTGCCTCTCTTATTCTTCTTCTTGACTAGTTATCAACCTACGCTAGCACATGCATATATTCTATTTTTATTGGGTGCTTTCTGTTATGAGAGTTCTCTGCTAACAATGATTTATGAGTTCTATTCAGGCGGATGTCAGGGCAGTGTTCTTTAACCCTAGTTCGAATAGACCATCCTGTTTCATCGATGTAGGTTTTCCCACATTCACAAGGAATCAGGTAAACCCCCTTTTTTAGACTGGGGTCTATTGAATCTTTTACTAACCTGAGGATATTTTTGATGTTATTAGGTGGTGAGAACACATAATAAATTTTTTTTTATTTTTCAAGTGTTTAGCTATTTTTTCTGTGACCCCTTGGATGTAAGGGAGAAATGCCTTGTGATCACCCCCCTTCTTTTATTTGAGGAAATCCTTCAATCTGTTCTCGTGGGCCTTTGTTATCGCGAGGGCTTTGTTGATTTGAGCTAGACTATAACCATTTCTTGGGAAGATGTTGTTTAGGTGTTCTTTCTCAGAATCTATGTGGTGTTTATCAGAAACCCTTAAGTCCCTAGTGATCAGAGTGTTAATCACACCCATCTTCTGGCTCGGTTGATGATGCAAGAGGGCATGAAGGTATTGCTCAGTTTGGATTTTCTTCCTATTGACTTTGTGGGCTATGCCTCCATCCTATTGAAGGGATATGCCTCCATCCTATTTTTAATAACCAATGTGTCAAGAAATGGAATCACATTGTTTTCATCAAACTCTTTTGTAAATTTAATGGATTCAGATTGTTGGTTTAGATGATCTGCAAAATTTTCTAACTCTTCCTTTCCATGGGCCCATATTAAGAAAGTATCATCAACAAACTTGGACCACCATTCTAGTTTTGTATTAGCAGAGTTCAAGGATTTATGCTCAAAGTTATCCATGAATAAGTTAGTTGTTATACGAGAAAGGGGAGAACCCATAGCTACTCCACAAGTATGTTCATAAAGATCGCCCTTAAAGATTAAAAAAAATGTGGAATTAAGACACAAGATTACGAGCTCGAATGTTTCAAGATCAGTCGGATCTTCTATGAATTCGATGGCCTATTTAATGGGGATCATTGTGAAGAGGGAAATGAATTCCAAGCTCAAGAATATCTCATTCTAATCCATATGTTGATCTTTAATTTTATCGATAAAGTAAGATGAGTCTTTTATAAATGAGCTTGTATTTCCCACTAACAGCTTTAATTTGTTGGCCAAGAATTTTGCGAGTTTGTAGGTCAGTGAGCTTATGGTGTCTAAAATGGGTCACAGAGGGACGCCATGTTTCTGGATCTTGGGAAGTCTGTATATTCTTGGAACCATGGGATCCGCGATAATGAGTTTTCTCTTGATCTCTTCATCCAAGGAAGATCTCTTTATAACTTCAGTTACTTATTTTTTAATCCGACTAAGAGGGTTATTATTGAGTTTCTTATAACAACCACTTAGATCCAGGTGCGCTTTCATATTATCAATGTATTCTTCCTTATTGAGAAATCAAAATAACAATATGATCATTCTTTTTAAGTTCCCTAAGGGATATGATTTCTTCCCCGATGATGTTGGGTTTCAATGGTTTTTCTCTTCTTAGGGTTACCGCACAATATTGACACACCTCTTCAGTTTTATTTTATGGAAGGTGTTTAATGATTTCTTCTATGTTGCAAATGAAGTCTTCAACCAGAATATTTTTAAGGGGAAATGGAGAATTTAATACCTTTCTCCATAAGTTTTTTGGTGGGCGCATTCAGTTCAAGGATTGAGAGGTTAACTACTAGTTTGTTGGGATCCTTGGTTTTGATTTTGTGGTTAGTGGAGCCAGTGATTACCTCTCCATCACTTGGTAATTGGCTACTAGGGCATTCATTTGTGTTGGTTTTTTGCTGCCATCGATAACCTTCCCCCATTGGTATCAATCCCTTATCAGTTGGTTTCTCTTATGATCCTTTCAAATGGGAAGAAAAATGGGATTATCGTTGAAACTGGGAGTCAACTGAATGCTGGACAAATCGCCCCCAATCACTATTGTTTTCAAGTCATTGTAAAATGTGTTGGTTCTTGAAGAATTTATATCGTGGATACCCCCAAACATCGTCGTTTGCAGGCCGTGTTTTGGAGACTGCCATTCATGGCTTGTAGAATGCAATTTCCAGGATATTTGTGATGTGTAATTTAACAGGTCATGGCTTGGAGACAATCGTTCATGGTTATTCAAATTGATACCAAATTATTCCATAGTTTGTAGGTCGTCGTTTACCATGCTAATATTTAGATCGTGGATACCCCCAAATGTCGTCGTTTACAGGTCTTAGAGACTGTAATTTCCAGGATATTTGTGATGTGTAATTTAACAGGTTGTTTCTTGGAGACCGTCGTTCATGGTTATCCACGTTGATCCCATATTCTTCCCCAGTATGTAGGTCGTGTCTTACCATCCCAATCTCATGTTGTTCCAGTTTAACAAGTTTGGAATTATGCTTAGTTTTAATTCTTCTGTATGCCATCTCAGCTCTCCCAATGGAGAAATGATCCCAATAATCCCATGTATTGTTATACATTGATTTTTCTAGTTGGTGTGTAGCTTCAGGAGCTAGCGATCCAACCTGTCCAAGGAGAGGTGAAGACTTCTAATCTGATCGTATACTAGCATAAGACCCATATTCCTGAAAAGTTGTTTCTTGCTATTGTTTTTAAGGTAATGGGAAACCTTAGCGAATGTGGGAATGATGTGTTTGTTATTGTTTAAGAAATGAAATATCGGTCATATGCTTGTTTTTAGCGATTGAATGTTTTTCCAGGAATCTCAAGTTTATCAGGGTGTCCATTCCATACTAGTTGGAAATTAAGTTTGTTGAGATTCAACAGTAACGATTCATGGCATCTAGTGGAGAGTTTGCGGTGACTGAGGAGTTGTGGTCGAAGTTTCGAGGCATGCGCAATAGTCATGCCTCAGAAGATGTTCATCTTTCATTGAGGTATTAATACAGAACAACTTACTTGGTGCTTACTAGGTTATTAGGTTTTTAGGGTTTTAAATATTTAATTTTTAATTGTTAAGTTCATTTTAATTACAATATTTTAATTTATTAAATTTTAATTAAATTTTAATTATTGTGACAAATAACAATTTTGTTAATTTATAATTTTGAATGTTCTTTTAATTGTTTTAAATTTTATAATGATTAGTTTAATGTTAAATATTTTAATATGGTAGTTTATTAAGTTTAGTATGTTAGTCAATTTAGTGATTAATTAATTTGATTAATAATCTATTGGTTGTTTTAGTAAAAAAAATTATTAATTGGGTTTGTTTGAGTCTTAATAGTTAGTGTAGTAAATTTAGTAATTTTTAGGGGTAATTTTAATAATATTGATTAGTTTCGGATCGATTAATTAATTAAGCAATCTATTAGTTTACTTAGTTAATTAGTAAATTTTGTTTATTGGTTAATAGATTAGGTTTAATATTAATATAGTGATTTAATTAATTAAACAAAACATTGTTGAAGTATCCATCTTCTAAATCAATCATGCCAATCCCTTTGGCTTGGATTTCTAAATCATCACCCATGAGGATGGATGGACCATTGTAAGGATGCACAGCCGAGAAGGAATCATGCATGGAAGCCATGTGCTTGGAGGAACCTAAATCTATGATGAAGGATTAAGAGCTTGAAGACCCAACAACCAAAGCATGACATCTCTCCTTGTTCTCCTTGTTCTCTGAGCTTGAACCTCCCTCTTTCTTCCTTGTGCCTTCTGGCAACATAGTAGCATAATTCGGTCGTATTAGTATTTTGTGTATGGAAATTAAGAATAAATTCGAATTCATCGAATATTCTATGTGTGTGTAATACAGATACGGGATAATTTTGATTCAAACACTCTAAAATAAATACCTTTCAATTTCATACTTCCTAATTCAATTTTATAGAAATAAAAATATGCCAAAGAGAATAAATATTCTTTCTCACTTTGGCAGGTTACAAAGGAGACTTACAACCCTATAAATCTGGTTCTTTACATGCAAATACAACTATCAATAAACCATAGGCTGCCAAAACCATGTGCCCAAAACCACTTACATCCTTGCTCAATCTTGATTCAAGGTTGACCCTAACACAATTTAAACATTAATTAATTAATTCCAAATGTAAGTAGTGGCAAATGCTTATTTACTTTGTTCTTAAAATAATTAATAAGTGAGAGTTTTCTCTCTCACACTAAGTGCATTATATTTTTGTTTTATTCAAGAGTAATTTTGGTTATATAAATATGTTTAAAGAAAAGAATGATTTTTTTTTAAGTTTAAAATTAAATGATTGATATTTAATGTTTCATTAAAAATATTGTATATATTTAACTATATATAAATGTTATATATTTTGCTGTATATTTAATTAAAAATTATTTATATAAGAGGTGTACTTCCGTATTACAATCATATTGTATTTTTTCGTTACGTATTTTTTTCGTATCGAAGCGTATTCATACTCGAATTATGCTACTATGTTTGACAGTGGGATTTTGTTCTTCTCAAGGAGTTGCACCACCATGTCAATGGTTTTGTTCATGCATGCACTCTTTGGATGCCAACCTTTGTTATAGTAGGTGCATTTTTTCTTCTCTTTCTTCTTCTCTTTGTCCTTGCTAGGATTCAAAACCCCATCTAAATATTTGGGCTTCTCCTGCTTCTTCTTCTCTTGTTTCTTTGAATCTCTGGCTCTCTTCTCGCCCTTGGATGGATTTGAAACTCCTGCAGCAAGGGATTTATCTTCTCTGGATTTGATGGTACCCATTTGCACCAACTTGTCTTGTTCTTGATTTAGTGACTCCATGAAGTATGCCAGTGATGGCATCCTCCAATTTCGAGTTGTGAGCTTGCTAGAGTGGAATGTTGACACAAACACTGAATACTCTGGCCCTAGATTCGAAACAATGGAAAAGATCAGATGCTCCTCTTTATTTTCAATGCCACATTGATTCTGTTGAAGCACCAATGATTTGAACTTAGTGAAGAAGTCTTGGATCATCTCAAAGTGAGTTGGGCTCAATGAGATCAACTCATTTTTGAGTTGGTGGCCTCTCATCTCATCGGTCTTCCCAAACAATGACTCGAGCTTGAGACATACTTGGTTGGGTGTTCTTAGACTGTCCACATGGAAGACAGATCCCTTGAAATGTTGAGACAAATCATCTCGAATGCCTCATCTATTCTGTTGAAGTACTTCGATTTTTCCACAACAGAGTTGGGCTCGGTCTTAGTCCCCATGGTGACTCTATATAGGCCTTTCGACCTCAGTTAGATCACCATTTAATCATTCAATTAAAAATAGTTTAATGGGTTAACCAATAAATTAGTCTAATCCCTTTCTGCTTACGCATTGAGTAACAAAAACACTGGTTGTACCTAGAATGTAAACACTCGATTTTTTTCTGGAAAATTCCCTAAAAAACAACTCAAACTCTCTAGTTTTGATTTTCAAATACAAACAGATCCAATACCTTGTGAAATTATGATTCATGGTAGGATATAGGAGCTAAGGGAATCCTCAAAATTCAAGATTACTCAGAAAATATGCACAAAATAGTAGAAAGAGTGAAATTAACACATGGGAATGTCGTCAATAACAAAGTTTACTATAACTGTCCAACTTGTAAATATGTCTGGAACATGTTTATATTATAGTAGGGATAAATTGTCAGTCGTTGGATTCAATTTGGATGCATACATGTGGCAGGCTTAGATTTGGTCTCAAAACCCCCCTAGGTGGACCAATGGGCTCCGAAACCATCCCAAACAATCACGAATTCCTGTGTAAATGTGCCTGGAGCAGGAAAGAACATAAATGAGGGTATTTTAGGCATGGGTGAGTGAATGGGTGAGTGGGAGTGGCTCTATGCAGCAATAAATGACCAAGAAGAGCCAAAAACCACCAAATATATGTACTAGCACCTCTAGTCAACCAGTTTCCATGTTTTAAAGGATGGGGAGCACACCAAGGTCTAATTAGTCATTAATGAGGATGCATGTGCATCTATAATGATTAAGTGAGAGTGCTTGGGTGCATTAATGAGTCCAAAACACCAAGGGAACGCATATTGACCAATACAACCTAGTTTTGTACCATATAACATATGCATAAGACTAATGAAAATGTGTCCTATGTGTATGACCATGGTACTAAGGTGGATTAATTTTTTAATAAAATTAAAGTCAGTAAATTAGGATTGAGGGAGAACGTGTCCCTTGCGGATTGATAGCCCCATCTCAGGGGTGGCCTATCAAAGTAAGTTTTGTCTTGATAGAGCCTATGGTTGGGAGGGACGTCCTTCATATGCATCCATTTGGAGAATAATTTCTTAAAATATAAGTTTCTATTTTTTTGTGAATGCAATGGTTTAATTATGCCATTTCCATGTTATTTAATTTATTGTTTATAAATGTTGAAATGCATGGAACTTACTTACAATGACATGTGCATTCATGTTGTCCTATTTGCAAATTAAATGAATGCATAAACTATTTTGGGAAACCATGATTATTTATTTCCGTTGGTAAATGAAATGCAATTGAATAAAAATGAAATTAGAGATGAATGTTGCCACGTACATTACAAGGGATTTCCATTTCCTTATAATACTTCAAGTGCAACTATCTCGTCTTCATCATCATTCCATACATGTCAATTGACATTATTAAAATCCTTCATATATTTTGTGCAAAATCCTATGGCCTCCTACATTGAATATCCCTAAGACATGCTACCTTATTGTTTTTCCTTATTATGAACAAACATTTTCAGGACCTTCATATATATTTCTACAGGATATGTCCATCTCATTCTTATCGAGCCACAATGCTCTAGTTCATGTTTTATATGTATAAGAAGATGCATATAAATATTGAATAATGTTGGTGCAAATTATTTTTCCAATAAGCAAAGGATTTCAACAACTTCTCCCCTCAAATTATGAAAGTTTTAAGAATCTAATACATGCAAACTCATTCTCTTCAATATTAGGCCCAACCTTCCCATGGGGCGTAGAATAGATGGTGAATGGGTGTACTATTAAGGTACTCCTTGCTTAAGGTCATTTGTTTGAAACTCCATGGGTGTTGACTTACAAAAAAAAAATTAGGCCCAACCTTATAATTTCCATTATTGGCCTCTTTTCCAAACTTGATATGGCAACAATAGGTAGAATATCCTCGATTATGACATGATAATAATGGTTCTTGAGGATTCTTAATCCATTATCCTCATTTTTCCTTCCATATTACTACTCACCTATCTAATAGGAACACAAGTCTGATGCATCGATGTTAATAATTATGCACATTGTTCCTTTGTCCACACATAAGGAGAAACATGTTTTCTATATTTTCGAACATCATGCTTTTCAACCCAAATATTTTTACATATCTTTAGTTATTGAAGGTCTAGGCATGATGACATTGTATCATATGCACCAAGAAGAGTTTCTATAATAGAAAAAGTTATGTTTTCTTAGTATGCATAAAGTCAACAATATGCTTAATGGTTATATGCTTAAAGTATGGAAACTTATAAAATATACATAATCATTTTACACCACTATCATTAAGTGGATCATTTTTACTACCAGGAATGTCACCATTTTCAATAAAGTGCATTATTTTTTCTCCATTTAGAATAATGTAATCACTTGTTATTGCAAAAGGTGCTTCATGATTCTCTTCTTGACTATTGAAATGTGACTTTTTCCGATGATATGGATGCTCCATTTAAAGGTAAGAACAATTTCCACAATAAATATGCTTACGAAAAGTTTTTGAGTGCCTCAGAAAACAATTAAATATGTAAGCCGGACATTGATGGTGTCCATGATCATTGAGACTAATAAATGTGTCATATACAGGAAGATTGTGTATCATAAACAATAAAGAGTCTCTTAAAATGAACTGGATTGAATCACCCTCCCTTAAAATTTTAATTGCTTCAATTCTATTCCACACTTACTCTATCTCATCAAAAAATGGCTCTAAATAAACATTAATTGTATTTGAAGTCACACTTTTCGTTCCTGTTATAATCAATGACAACATCAAGAAAAATGGTATGGTTTCTAACCACAGAGGAAAACTATAATTTATAAAAAATGATGGCCACATTGACCATTTAGTACTCTAATTTGAGAATGGATTCACCCCATATAGAGCTAATCCAACCTCATACTACGAGGATCTTGGGAAACATCAGGCCATTTGTTGTCAAATTTCATCCATGTCTTAGAATCAACCATAGATCGTTGTTTCCCATTGATTCTATTATTTTATGCATGCTATTTCATAATATCAATAATGTCTCAATGTCTAGACATTCAAAGAAACCTTGGGATTAGTGGAAAGTGGCAAAGAACCTTTATAGAAACTGAATTTAATTTCAACCCTAGTCTATACCTTGCTTCTTTAATTTTTGGACATTCAACATTAGTTGCATGGTTTTTGTGAAATAATACACAACCTATCACACAAGTTTGGATTTTTTCAAACCATAATCCTAACTTAGTGATTTGTGCTTTACATGCACTTTGTTTTATTAGAAATGTGGAGTTAGTTGGTAACAACTGATGTGGAAATTCCAATAACTCATCAACACTCTCATTTGTCCAACCATGCATTGTTTGAAAATTAATAATTAGAAAGATTGTTGACAAGTAACTTAACTTGTAAGTACCATATACAAGTTTTGAAGCATCCTCCACCAACTTGTGCCAACCATCATTGAAACCATCATTCAACATTAGATCAACTTCAATCCATTCTTCTAAGGTTGGTTACTCTTCATCTTCATTTGTTGCCTCTTCATTTATGTTTCATTCATCTGCATCTCTCATACATTTCAATTGTATCCTATCTAGATATTGATTTTCAGGGAAAGGGCTTATATTGTTATGACCATATTTCAACATATGTTCATAAATCACTCATATTTTTCTCCTCTTCCCACCACAATAACTACTACATGGAAATGCATATTTCTCCAATCTCTTCTCATTAGCTATTTTCTCATCATGTGCATGGTATTTGTCCATTGACAT
>LPNX011055068.1:530030-558807 GCA_001517045.1 Pseudotsuga menziesii | reverse complement strand
TTAGAAATAGAAAATATCGAGATTTGGGATATTTCAGTGGTATCAGAGCTATTTTCTTGGCCAGCTGTGGGCTTAAGAGATGAAAAGTAGATGAATACAAAAGGAGATCCTTTTGTAACTTATAGGAGGAGGAAGAGTAGATACACAGGAGAATTTGAGGATATCCAGCTAGCGGATACCAATTCAGACATGGAACAGACAGGTATTCATGCGGATAGAGGAAAAGGAACAGGAGATGAGGAGGATCGGATGGGCTTTCGCAACTTGGTCTCTGCATTGCAAGACTTAGCGAAAGGACAAAAAGAAGTCCTCAATGCAATCAGTAGACTGTCAGCGAAACCGGAACCAGGTATTAGCAGTACACCCCCTTCACCGGTAGAGCGGGGATCTTCTAGCGGCAATGGAAAGATGGCATACACCAACATCCAGAACACTCCCCACATATACAGCAGACCTACTATCAGGCCTACCATGCCTCACTTCTTGGCAGATATAGTAGGGGGCCCGGTCATGCAGGTAGAGCCCAGCGAGCCTTATGGGGCTTATTTGCAAGAGTACATAGACTTAGGAGATGAGTTTCATGCTGCTATGTCTTTCTCAGACTTCTGCAACATGAAAAACAGGAACAGGCCCAGGAATTTCAACAAGGGTTTCAATCACAACTATGAGCTGCAGAAAACCTTGGGTAGGTTAACCATCCCAAATTTTGATGGGACTCGCGGAGGATCAACGAGAACATGGGTCCAAAAGTTGGATACCTATTTCCAGCTCAACCCCATATGACAGAGACAGACGCCATTAAGTTGGCTACACTTCACCTGGACGGAAAAGCTCACGAATGGTGGTACCACGGACTGGTGACATTGGGTCACAACACCATACATTCTTACGGTGAATTCACTCAGAAACTCATGGAGAGGTTCGACAGGAAAGATCCAGTGATCCATTTCAGGGAGTTGGCTCAACTCAAGCAGACTGGTAGCGCAGAATGATTCATCTCAGAGTTTTAGAGGCTAGCCGTTATGGTAACAGATGTGTCAGAGAGCAGACTGACTATGTTATTCACTGAGGCCCTCATAGAGCCACTACGAGGATGGGTGAAATCCTACAAACCCCTCACTCTGCAGGATGCTATTAGCAGGGCAATGGATCTTCAGGATTCAGTTCCAAAAAAAAAATTCCCTATGAAAACCAATTTTCCTGTTAGGGACAAGGACAGGAAACCTTTCCAGCAGGATGTGCCCAAGAAAACCTGGTTAGATGAGGACACCAGGAAAGATTTGAGAAGGAAGAAGCTATGCTTCACCTGCCAGGAACCATGGGTACCAGGACACAGGTGCTCAGGGAAGGCAAAGGCACATTACATTGAGGTGTATTCAGACAGTGACGAGGATGACGATGAGCAGGAGGCCACAGAAGAGGAATCACACCAGGGTGATGCACCAGAGGGAGTCATTGCTACATTGTCTGGAGTACCGAGGTTCCATACTCTCAGGGTCAGGGGAGTAGTGCAGGGTCACAGAGTGGGAGTTCTGATTGATGGGGGAGCCACCCACAATTTCATTGACTCCGCTTGGGTAGACAAACGAGGTATTCAGACCGAGAAGTTCGAGGGATTCACTGTATCAGTAGCCCGGAACTCCAGCATGGAGTGCAACTACTGGATCCCAAAACTGAACGTTGCCTTGGGTAACTATCAGATGACAGACTCTTTTTATGTAGTGGATGTAGTGGATACTCATGTGGTATTGGGTGTTCAGTGGCTTTACTCTATAGGAAAATACACTACAGATTACAGGGCAATGGAAATGGAGTTTCAGGGGCCAGATGGCAAACGGGTAGTTTTGAGGGGCATGAACACTTATCCCCCAAAACCGGTCTCGTCACAGAGAATGGAGGCAGTGCTTCGACAAAATGATTTAGAATGGGCTGCAGAATGTTTTGTCACCTTCAGGAAACCCCCAGAGACCAGCTCACAACACCCCAGTGACATTCAGGCCTTGCTACAGAAACACGAAAAGGTTTTTCGGGACCTTCCATCAGGCAGACCACCAGACTGAGGCTTTGAACACATCATCGAGCTAGAGGAGGGGACACAAGCCGTCATCACCACTCCTTACAGGCATCCCAAGAGGTACAAAGATGAGATTGAGAAAACCATCAAGGAATTACTGGGACTTGGTTACATACGACCCAGTTCTAGCCCCTTTGCATCTTCAGTAGTTCTGGTTAAGAAGAAGGATGGCACTCTGCGTATGTGCATCGATTATTGAGCACTTAACAAAAAGACCATCAAGAACGGGTATCCCATTCCCAGGATTGACGAACTCATGGATGAACTTCGGGGAGCTCAATACTTCTCCAAGATCGATCTTCGCTTGGGGTACCATCAGATCAGGGTAAGGGACCAGGACATCCCCAAAACAGCCTTCCGCTGTCACTTTGGGCACTATGAGTTTTTGGTCATGCCTTTCGGGCTTACCAATGCTCCAACTACTTTCCAGTCGTGCATGAACCACACCTTCAGGGCACAGCTACGTAAGTTTCTACTTGTCTTCTTTGATGACATCTTGGTTTACAGCAAAACATGAGAAGAGCACTTGAAACACCTGGACGAGACGTTGAGTATTTTAGAAGAACAGTCGCTTTACGCAAAAATGTCCAAGTGTGAGTTTGGCATGAAGGAAATGTTGTACTTAGGACATGTGATCAATGCAGAAGGAGTACAGGTGGACATGGAGAAAATCCGAGCTATCAGAGATTGGCCTGCGCCAAAAACAGTGATAGAATTGAGAGGGTTCCTAGGTCTGTGCACGTATTATCGGCGGTACGTTAAAGGATTCTCCCAGTTTGCAGCACCCCTCACAGATCTCACCAAGAAGGGGGCATTCACTTGGACAGACTTAGCGCAGAAAACTTTCGAGGAGATGAAGGTTATCATGAGCTCTTGCCCAGTGTTAGCATTGCCAGACTTCTCACAACCCTTTACAGTAGAATGTGATGCCTCAGGAGAAGGGTTAGGAGCAGTATTGATGCAGAATCATCACCCTATTGCATTCGAGAGCCGTAAACTGAAGAACTACGAGCGCCATTATTCCATATATGACAAAGAGATGCTAGCTATCTTGCATGCTCTCAAAAAATTCAGACAGTACTTGGTGGACAGTAAGTTCAAAATTAAAACAGATCATAACAGCCTCAAGTATTTCTTGGATCAGAAGGAACTGAATGAGCGACAACAGAAATGGGTCAGCAAGGTACAAGCCTACGATTTCGAGATCGAGTACGTAAAAGGTAAGACTAATGTAGTAGCTGATGCATTATCTAGGCGTCCAACCCCATTATCTCTCAGTAGTATATCCACGGACTGGAGGGCATTGCTCTAAGTGGAATACTCCGAAAATAAATTGCTTGCAAATTATTGGACGGGCAAATTCAGGATGACAGATATAAGATTGTGGATGACATCATCTACTAAAAAAACAGAATATATCTCGTTCCAGAATCCACATTGAGGAAGAAAATCATCCAAGCAGCTCACGATTCTCCTTTGTCAGGGCATCAAGGGTTCTTAAAGACCTACAGGCAGATCAGAGAGAGGTTCTCATGGAAGGGCCTCAAGGGGGAAATTATGCAGCATGTCTGGGAATGTAGCATCTGTCAGCAGAACAAGGTTGAGAACACACATCCAGCAGGGCTACTCTAGCCACTACCGATTCCAGAACAGAAGTGGGAGAGCATCTCCATGGACTTCATTACAGGCTTGCCCAAGGTTCAAGGGCAAGATTGTTTATATGTGGTAGTTGATAGACTGACCAAGTTTGCACACTTCTTTTCGATACCATCAGACTACTCAGCAGCTCAGGTGGCGGAGTTATTTTTCAGGGAAGTTTTCAGGTTACACGGGTTGCCTAAGACCATTGTCAGTGATCGGGATAGCAGGTTCATAGGTGCCTTTTGGCAGGAACTGTTCAGATTGGTGGGGACCGAACTGGCTACTAGTACGAGCTATCACCCCCAGAGTGACGGGCAAACAGAAATAGTCAACAAGTGGATCGAAGGTTACCTCAGGAACTACGTAGCAGGACAACAGAGAACATGGATCAAATGGCTACACCTAGGAGAAAACTGCTACAACACTACTTATCACATGTCTATTAGGATGACTCCTTTTAAGGCATTATATGGTTATGAGGCCTTGGACTATGCAAATTTGGCATTTGGAGACAACAGGGCTCCTAAGGCTAAGGATTGGATACAGAACAGTTAGGACATCCTGAAAGTATTGAAAGAGAATTTACGGACAACCCAGAATCAACAGAAGATGTATGCCGACAAACACAGGATTGAGCGGAGCTTTGAGGTAGGGGATTTAGTCTACTTAAGGCTCTAGCCTTACAGACAGTCGTCACTTAAGAAGAAGGGAGCAGAGAAATTAAAACCCCGCTTCTATGGACCATAAAAAATAATTCGGAAGGTGGGAGAGGTGGCATATGAGCTAGAGCTGCCCAGAGAAAGCAGAATCCACAATGTGTTCCATGTGTCCAGCCTGAAGAAAACCCTCGGACAACACATTGCTCCATCTACCGAATTGCCCCCTTTAGATGATGAAGAACTGCTGATACTGATTCCCGAACGGATCATACAGACCAGAGAGAGGAAGCTCAGGAACAGGGTGATCAAGGAATATTTGGTTCAATGGAAAGAACTACCGCCAGAGGATGCCACTTGGGAAGGTGAACAGGTATTGCATCATCCCAGTTTGAAGTTGCTTGAGGACAATCAATCTCGAGCGGGGAGGACTGTAATGTCCTCTTCCTTTTAGGCCCTGAGGCCCATACCGCTAACCTATGTGATTCCTGTGGGTTCGAGCGGTTACTGATAACTAGGGAACNGGGGCGTGAGCAGCTGCCTCAGAGAACCAAGTCGCTATCATACTTAGAGGGTTCAGAACTGCAGTATTTTCCAGCCAATCTCTTCGGCACAGCGAGGCTATCAGCCCTGCAAATCGGCAGATCCATCGGGCCCCTCTTTCCTTGAGGGCGTCACATTTTTCTCTGCTTGGGTGTCTTATTGCTGGTCTTCGGCACAGCGAGGCTATCAGCCCTGCAAATCGGCAGATCCATCGGGCCCCTCTTTCCTTGAGGGCGTCACATTTTTCTCTGCTTGGGTGTCTTATTGCTGGAGCATTCACCGGAGACGGGAGAGATCAGTTCCTCTCCGATCCAGATCTCAGTGCTTGCAGACTTTATCTGCAGCAGTTCAGCCAGTTATCAGTGGTAAGTGTGTATCCTATCTCACAAACCCTAACCCTAATTTTTCCTATAAAATAGGGATTTTTGCCTGGCAGTTTGTAAGCCCAGTTGTATCCGCATAATTGTTTAGAAATAGAAAATATCGAGATTTGGGATATTTCAGTTTAGGGAAATCGTCATTTTTTGCATGTAATTTTAAAGAAAATTTGTAGCTTGCATGCATTTGATTTCTATTTGTTGTACGTTAAAATTTCATATTCTGCAATAAAAGTGCATATCTTTTTGGTTGCCCAAAATGCAAGCCAAGATCCCAAAGGAAAGCCTACTTTCCTTGGTTCCGTTTTACCTTTTTAACTAGTTTTAACTTAGATTTTTTTGGTTAAAAGTAAGCTGACCCAAAGGTACTTTTAGAGTGCTTTTGGGCATATTTTAGTCTAATATGCTTACTGGTTTTTAGCAGGTTTGATAGAAAAGAAAGGAAGTTGTTGTTCGAAAGTGGCTTCAGGAGCGTTCAAATCCCCCCAGGGGTCTCCCATTTGACTAAAACCTTTAATTTTCGCACTTTGTAAGCTCTTGATTTCACTCCGTATAAGGATCAAGAAACATTATATCAGTTCTCTGATATTGTAACCGCTGTTAATAAAAATATTTTTTGAATAGGCTCTTTCGAGTCCATTCCCCATCCCCCCTGGGGGAATTTGCGTTGGTGTCTTTTTTTTTGCTTTTTGTTCATCCCTTTTCAAACTAGCATAGATCTGATTTGCAGGGTGGTATACTTTATTTCATTATCAATTTCATATTGCATATTTGATATTTCAAAGTAATCTCAATACTTACCCCACGACTTCCCGATTGACCCGAAAGGGGAAAGAGATTCGTGGTAGGACTAATTAGAAAACTAGAATTGTGTATCTGTTTTCTTTTCTATCATTTGTTTTTCAGCTATTATAAAATTAACCCCTCCTTGATTCCTCGATTGAGATCCACTTGGATCGAGAGAGGTTCCTGGAGGGTTTTTTTTTTTTACAAGAACACCCATTTTAAAAAAATTTACTAAAATTGACAAGACTCCGGTGTGTATGCTCTGCACTTGGCTGCGGTTCGTCCAATCAGTCAAGTTGTATCAAAAGCACTTAAGTGACTAGAATAATTAAGACTCACTCTCCCAAATTTACAAACCATCAAATGAAAATCCAACACCTAGATCAAACCTTTACGGTGGCAAAATACCCAAAGGAAGCGGGAACTTCTGAAAAGTGACCTCGGGGCGCCGATCTCTGTCACACCCTAACGGGTGCGTTATGAACAATAGCCCTAGAGACTCCATTCAACCCACATATTCTTTGCGGGTAGCCATGAAGGTTTAGTTTTGGACATACTCCAAGTACTCTCGGGTATATCTGGAGTCCACCCCTTCGCCTAATTTTAATCAACTCACACCTCAAATTTAACTTAAAACGTACTAAGAGGCAATTGCAAAACATTCACTCCAAGCACATGCAAGTACATTGATTTTATTTTTTGACTCCATTCTAAGGCATTGGTTATTTTCTTGCTTTATATATATATTGTGTCTCAGCATTGTGCTTTCATGTGTTCATCTTTGTATCTTGTCATCTTTGATTGTCTATAGCTAAATTTCAAACTCCTAAACAACTCATTCAGTTTAACATCACAATACTAAGTAATTATCCTTAGTAACTTGATAGGGTCTACCCCCCTTGGCTTCGTTAGGAGTTGAGCCTAAACATAGGAGTCAAGAACAAGGTGACAACCTTGACTCGAGACTTGCCCCCAAGGACACACCGAGTGGCTTGAATATTTCTGCCACGTGACCCAAGTGTTTGTAAGGCGGCAACACCTCCAACATGTGACACTCTTGGAGATGACAACTAATCATTACTAAAGCAATACAAACAAATCTCAAACAATAGATCAGCGGACAATGAATCAGATCTGCAACCTCTCACAGGTGTGGATCGCTTTTTTCATGCACGAAAAAGCATTTCAATCCCTAGAGAAACTAGAGCATCATCCTCTCCAACCCTTGATAGGTCCACATGCCTTCCAATGAAACCCTCTAACAATGCCCTCTCATGGGCAACTAATATCTCCATACACTGAATCTAGAAGATTTCAATAAAAGTTTTTTAATACCATGTTAAATTTTCAGACCATGGTATGCATATTCCACACTAAGAAGCTAAACCCTAAAGCTTAAGTACATTAAAAAATTATATGTCAATCAAACAATTTTGAATTATAATATGCTAACAGCCTAACAAATATGGCTGAAAATAAGAACAATGGAAATACAGTAGATAGAACCACTCAAATCGACATATTCTATTACTCCAAGGAAAAAATACATAACACATGCTAAAAAGAATTGCTAACCACCTCAGTGGTGCACTCCTTTATACACTGAGAAGTAAGGAAACAATACAATGAGTTTGGACACATGCAAATAGCGCCCATTATGATCGCGTCAAATCCCTACCATGGTAACATTGACTAGTGCACCCTCCTTGCATGGATAAGTTTGCTAGGTGAAGTGTGTCTCAATAGGAAAATACGCTGGAGCATGCAAGCATGCATTGCTTCTTGAGATCTATCGCCTCTATCTAAAACTGGAAACCCACGCATGAGTGCCCCAATTGTCTAGGAATCTGTTCCCTCCTAACAATCGATCATGCATGCTAAGACTAACAAAAGAAAAGTCCAAAAATAGAAAAACTCTAACACTACATTGCTGAGTCTAGAACAACATCTAAATTCAGGCCTTCAAGACTCATTTAACATGTTCATCACTGCTGTTAAAAAAGGCTGAAGGCACCATCTATACTGTCTTCTCTGTTGCACCATCAATGAGAGAATCACTAGCTGAGCAACAGGGACAAAATCTAACAGGATGCCCCTTCCAAAAAAACCCATCTGCTCTTGTGAGATGACCCCAGACAGTATTGGCTTTAGTATTGTTTCTATTGTCCTAGATATCAGCTTGAAAATACAATTGTAAAGTGAGATGGGGCAACATTAGTCGAAATTGGTTAAGTCATTTCCCTTGGGAGGACACAATAACTTTGTATCAGGATGAGATCATTTTATTTTACGGTGATAGATTTTCCAAAGAACAGAGCTGGTCACAATATCAGTCAGTAAGAGATTACATGCACCACACACTGATAATCCATGATAGAATTGAAATAGCATAAACATTAACAAAATGAAAGGTAGATCAGCAACGTTTTGATGAGGATTTTCATGTCTGACATTGGTCGACTTGGACAAGGTTGAAACCATACAGTAAACTACTGTAATGTCCATTAGGAGTCGTTGTTTTCTTTGTTCTATGCTGCCCCTTCAGAACATATTAATGCATGTACTTGAGCTGGAAACTGTTCGAGAATTACCTCATGGTACAAAGGATCTCAGTTTGAATCTATTTTTTCTTGTTTAAGTTACAATGGTGCACAATATTCCAATTTAGACAGCTAACTTATCTTGAAGAGCTTTTAAAGTTGCTAGTAGACAATAAGTCATTTAGGATTTTAAAGAGAAACAGAATAAAAGGACGACAAAGCCTGGCGCCTTGTCAACTAGCAGCATTTTTGGAAAGAAAATTCATCATAAGATTTCAACACAATGCAAAAACAATAATTGTAAGGAACCTTTTCTAGTTCAATTTTCCCTCGAGGACTATGTGAATGTGGGGCCTTTATCTCAGTACATTAATATAATATGTTTAAGAAATGCGCAAATAAACAAGCTGGAGTACATAGTTATTTTACTTATTTTTGTTGTTTGCGTATGCACCAAAGCAATTACCTGTGACATCAAGCACTATCTAGTATCAAGTTGTACAGAGACAAATATATCCAAAACCCGAATGTAAAACATAAGATCTTGGTGAGACTCACAATATGATATCTCTAACCATAATGTACAAACCTCAGTGAGTACACAAGATAATTATATACATGGCCGGAAAATAGTTTAGCTTTGCCAGCACCCTCTTTATGTTGAATCAACTCTATTTGAGTTTTGAGGCAAAGCAGAATTCAGAAATACAAGCCAGAACTGCATAATACTGCTATATGCTATTTACAAGAGTGGAGCTGATTCTTTATAAATGTTATTCCCAAATCTATGTATCCTCCAAAAATGAAGCTCCACTGGGTTGGGTCTAACTTGCACTTAAGCAATCCCAATTCTGCATTGATAGGTAACTCCTTTCCCTAACTGTTTGTCCTGTTTAAAAAATTATAAATTGCTACTACATATCTGTGGTTGATAGTAAGAAACTACACTTATAGCCATACTTATTTCTGCCCAGAATTTCATTTCTAGGGAAATTACTGTACAGAACCCATAGTAAAAAGGATTTAAGAAGTACTTCTTGGCGTTCCTGCTATTGATGCACTTTTGATTTCTGGCATACTTTACAATTTCATTTTTTCCCACTGTTTCTCCATCCAGTGCCATTTGAACCAATTCTTAATGAAAGAAGCTCTTGCTTTGTGTACATGTTATCATCAATTGAATTGTGGAGATTAATCATTTCCCTAATATTGTCATGTGCTACTGTACACATTTGTTCTAATGCAAGCATAGGGAAAGGCTCCTCGATTAAAACTCCAACCTACACAAAATGCCACAAGCATCAATACAGAAAAGAATACGCAATGGCTATCAAGTAGTCACATAAACTAGATTTTGTGAAATTAAATCGAGGGCATACTTCTTCAATGCAGAACAAAGATGCTGCACTGACCAATGTAGCTGGTACAACTATCCACTCACATTCGTCCCAAAGGATAATAGGAAGCGTAAGATGCCAAAGGACTAAAAATCTTGATGTCAACCGAGTATAGGACAATGGAATTGGGATTCCAATGAGCCTTTCACACACACTGATGCTGTCATTAAATTGAGATATATGTGAATCCTGTACAGTTCACGTTGGGAGTACAACAGATATAAATGTCTAAAACTTTAGATGGATAATGAAATAAATTTCTGGTTAGTTTCACTTTATCATTTTGCATTATTTAATGCCATATGCCAACGCTGGACAAATGTCATCAAGCAAATTTAGTTCAAGAATAAAAATGGCATTCATAAGGAGTACAGCGTGCAATAAATGAAGCTAGAGTTTAAATGCACAAATTTTCTTACCAAAATAATTCGTTTGGAATCAGGCAGGTGCACCCGCTCCAAGCATTCAGACATAAACTGAATGATGCAATATGGTGGATGCTGCGAACTCAGCACAGTTTCTAGATCATCTTCTTGAAGCAGGATTCCTAAATCATGCCTCATATCTGATCCATAAGTAATGTGGCACTGAAAGACAAGACGATGTTGGTTTCTATATACCATAGTTCATAAAAGTGCTTTACAGACAGAACTATATATAAAACAAGGCAAATGCAGAAATTTTGAAGTTTCCATAGTCATAATGGATTCAGAATCCTGACAGTACATTCACACTTACATCTCACATTGTGTTAGCATATGATAAACCCAGAAGATCAAACTTTTGGGCACCATGAATTACCAATTAATGTACTTTACTAGCTGATAATTTCCACCTGCTAACCTTGTAACAAAATCTACTTAGTCTCTGATGAATGCCAAATGTTGAGAAAAGTTTCAAATGGAAATAAATTCCACACAACTGCAGTATCGGGAAGGAAGGAATAAAAGTCTTAACAACACATACAGAGATACCACAGTATGTATCTGTGTGTAACATTAAACTCAAGAAATATATCTATACTTCTCCAAGAAAATTATGAAACAAAGAAACTTGCAATTGACTGAGTCTGCAACTGCTTCCTAATTACCTAGATTGGGATAGCATTTGCTCAAGCAACCCTAAAATACAAACAAAAAAAATAAAAGCCCCAGAAATACAGTGCTTCAGAAAAACTAATAAATGAATTCTGATTAAGAGGAAGTCTGCATAATGAATAGCAATGTCTTATTCTAAAAGAACAGAGCAAACTTGGCCTCTTCCATCTGAAAAACTGATATGGGCAAAAGAAAATTCCACTGTTTGAGTAGTCACATGGGCATTCGAAATGCTTGTTATTTACATCCAGAGTGCTTGGGTAGTTGGTCATCAATGAAAGCCTGGGATCAAAGATAGACTTCATCACTTCATCGCACAAGATTTACAAATGGCCATTGTGTGATATATCAAAATGCAGAAACAACCAACATTTGTTGTGGGAAAGCAAGAGGCCGGTGTCAAATAATTGCATAGCAGGAAAATTCCATCAATCCTACTAGTTCCCTAGGTTGGGTGGAAACATTGGGAAGTTAATAAGGGAGCTAATAAATGGTGTTTAGACATTACAAGGAATAAATATTTATTTAATGGAGTTAATTAAATGAATGCAAGTGAAAAATGAAATGGCTATGGAGAATGGAGACACATGGAGACTATGGGGCCCACTCAAGCTAGAATTCCTATGTTAAATGGTATCCTCCTCTTGCAATCTCGAATCTATGAGAAGCCTAATGTTTTTGGATGGATTATAAGGTTAATATACTTGTCTATATACTTCATAGGTCGAATTTGGGATGAATTGTAACTTACATGGGGAGAGGAAGAGCCAAATGAGAGTTTCATGGACACTTAGCTAAATTCCCTACATTTATGACATCTATGACACCAATGAAGAAGATTCTATGACAGTTATGACACAAGTCAGATCTGAAGGCTGACATCTGACATATTTGACATGTCAGGCCTGAATAGAGCATCTTAGAGGGTGCTCATCGGAGTTGGAGAAAGCCAAGAGGCTCCTACTTGAATTTGGGAGAAGAGGGAAGGTGAAGAGAGAGACCACATGGCATAGCATGAGCAGCCGCACCAATTTGACTTGGCTTTGGTTTACGGAAGGATTTGAGACCTTAGAAGACCAATAATGTTTATAAAATGCAGGGATCAGCCATGAGAAGGTCCTTTTGATCATTTGTAAAAATTGTTATTGTGAAGAGAGAGAGCTAGTGGATGACTAGTGCATGCCTTAGCCAATTTCGAGGGTGAAAGATTCCCATCCTAGTTGGTGTTTGGAGAGGCCACTCAGGTCTTTCAAGGAGCTTCAATGGAGTCATAAGTTACAGGTGCAAGCTACACCAGCTCGTGGACATATCCAGTTCAGCTTGTTCTTCCTTTCATCTCAAGTTTTCTCACCATATTTCAGCTCTATGGAGTGAGGCGCACTTGGTGAGCTATTCATCTCTTTGAGGGAGCTTCTCTTGCTCCAGTATTTTGTATTCTGATGTAAATGCTTTGCTCTTTAAGCTCAGAAAGCTCTCAGGTCGAACCAATAAATCTCATGTATTATTGCTCAATAATGAAGAAATAGTGCCATTTCCCCGCTACCTTGTTGTAAACTCTTGTACTCTTGATGGATTTGAATGGATGTATAAACTATTGATGATTTATGAATGAATGGACTGTCATTAAAGTATATTATGGGTTTCATGTTTAGTAATTGAGAATTTGTGGCCATTTGGTCGAATTTCATAGCAATTGGAGCAAACTACACCTCATTTCCCCAAGGGTCCAAAACTAGTTTTTTATATCTGATTGAAAGAAGTGATAACAGCCATGGGAGGTCGATTGGTTATGCATATGAGTCTCTAATAATGTCTTATACACATCCCTTGCTTCAATTTAAGAATTCGAGTGGGTTTTTGCACATTTGGGAAGCCATTTCTACCACTTACCCTGGGGGGGATTTGAGCCCAAAATTGCGAGTAAAATCATCTATCTTGTTCAGAATTTAGTACAGACTTGCATAAGTGATTGGATGGCCATAATACATCCCTGAACATAATAATTAAGTTATTATATCATTCATACACCTTCTCTGAAGATTTGGGAGCAATTGGGCTGATTTGGAGACCAAGACACTAAAACTACTCAAGAGCCAAAATTGTGAAAAAATTGGAAAATTGGGCATTTTGGTAAAAATTTTAAAAAAGGGACATTACAAGTGGTATCAGAGCATGGTCTTGGCACCTAATGGTGTTAACAAGGAGTCAAAGCAATAAACCACCACCCTTAGAATCTGAATTGGAAGGTGCTTGGCTTGTAGAAGAAGAACTAGAAGAAAAAAAGGTACCTTTGACTAAAGCTATGGCTCATGAGGGAGAAAACAACACTAAGGAGAAAATGGAGTATCTCAAACTTATAAAACCCCTGTTTGAAGAAATATCCAAGGACATGACCCAACAAATAGCAAAAGGATTCGAATTGATGGCTAGTCAAATGGGAAGCAAAGGGATAATAGGAGATAGTGGTAGTTCACAATCAACAGAAAAGAAGACAATGGGTGAGCACATTTTTTCACGAATAGGACCTCATAATAGACTCCATGAATTTCAGAGCACACCAAGGCCTACTGCACCTAAATTTCTTATTCCCAAAGAAGAGACTAACATTCAATTTGAAATTGATACAATAACAAAAGAATGGGCTAGGATGAAGAGTGTAGGAGAAGTATAACATTTGAGTAGTACTTCACCGTGGCAAACAAACTCAAAAAGAAGGAGGACAATAAGTCTCTACACCAAAACAAAGAATTGAATTGTGCCATAGGTAAAGTGCCACTTCCTACTTTTGATGGTTCATCTCAAAGTTCTGCTAACACTTGGGTGCAAAAATTGGATGTGTATTTTCAGCTGAATCCAATGGTGGAAGAAGATGCTTTAAAAATGGCTATTTTGCACTTGGATGGAGATGCCAATGAATGGTGGTTCCATGGCCTGAAAACCTTGGATCATGATCAGGTTAAAACATATTGGGAATTTGCTGACAAGGTATTAGAAAGGTTTGAGCAAAAAGATCCAGAATTGTCTTTCAAAGAACTAGCACAATTGAAGCAGGTAGGGACTCTTATTGAGTATATGTTGGAATTCCAAAGATTATCAGTTAAGGTGGCTAATGTATCTATGGGAACGTTAGTATTATTGTTCACGAAAGGTTTGGCAGAGCCCTTAAAAGGTTTGGTCAAAGCCCACAAGCCTACTAACTTAAATGATGCAATGAGCTTGACTAGAGATCTTCAAAATGTGCTTCCTAGAACAAGATTTCCTCCTAAGCCTAACTTCAAATTTGAAAGAAAGCCTTGGCAAAAGGACGCACCTGATACGAAGTTTTGGCAAAGAGATACATCTAAAAAGAATAAAAAAGAAGGACAAAACAGGGATGAACTTCAAAGAAAAAAATTGTGCTTCACATGCTTCCAACCATGGACACCGGGGCATAAATGTGCTAAAGGAAAAGCTCAATACATAGAAGTATTTTCTGATAATGATGAGTATGAAGGGGGTGTGGATGAAGAAGGGCACATTTTAGATCAAGAGGAGGCATATGAGACAGTAGCTGAAGAAGAAAAACAAGAAGAAAAGCAGCCTTCACCGGACAAAGCTAGAATGGCAGTACTTTTAGCAGTGCCTCGCTATCACACTATTCGATGCAAGGGTGTGGTATTGGGACAAAGAGTTTCAGTTTTGGTAGATAAAGGAGCTACACATAATTTCATTGATGCAGAGATGGTGGAGAAAAGAAAGATACCAAGTGAACCATTCGATAGTTGTCATTCCAGGTCACAACACAATGCAATGCAACACATGGGTTCCAAAGCTGCAAGTCACCATAGGTAACTATACTTTTGTTGATAGTTTTTATGTGGTTGATGTCGCTGATACTAATGTAGTCTTGGGAGTGCAATGGTTGTATTCTATAGGAGAGCATTCAGTAAATTATCAAATTCCTGAAGTGAAATTTCAAGATTCAACAGGTGTACTAAGGGTTGTGAGAGGGCAGCACACTTACCCAAAACAGGTAGTAAATTGCAATAGTATGAGATCTATATTGAGGCATGGTGATATAGAATGGGCTGCTGAATGCTATATCACCTCTCCCAAGCCAAAAATCAGAGTTGTTAAACACCCAAAGGAGATAGAGACACTTTTGGACAAATATGAAAAAGTTTTCAGAGATCTTCCACATGGTAGACCACCTGATAGGGGGGTTGAGCATAACATTGTTTTGGAGGACGGTACTTCACCCATTTAGATACCACCTTATAGACATCCCAAGAAGTTCAAAGATGAGATTGAGAAGGCCATTCAAGAACTCTTAGAGTTGGGACTCATTAGACCAAGCTCTAGCCCTTATGCTTCTTCAGTAGTGTTGGTAAAGAAAAAAGATGGAACTTTGAGGATGTGTATAGACTTTAGAGCTTTGAACAAAAAGACCATCAAGAATAGATATCTTATTCCTAGGATTGATGAGCTCATGGATGAGCTATTTGGAGCTAATTACTTTTCCAAAATTGACCTTAGATCTGGTTATCACCAAATTCGGATGAAGGAGGAAGATGTGCAAAAGACTGCTTTTCGATGTCATTATGGTCACTTTGAGTTTCTTGTTATGCCATTTGGATTGACTAATGCTCCAACTACATTTCAAGCATGTATGAATAGAATCTTTTGCAAGCAGCTTAGAAGGTTTGTTTTAGTCTTCTTTGATGATATTCTCATTTACAGTAAAACTTGGGAAGAGCACTTGCAACACCTAGAGATTGTGTTGAAAACTTTGCAAGAACAGTCTTTGTATGCTAAGATGTCTAAATGTGAATTTGGGATGAAAAAACTATTATATCTTGGGCACATTATTGGGCAAGATGGAGTGAAAGTGCACATGGAAAAGATCAGGGCTATATTAGAATGGCCATCACCAAAAAACATCACAGAATTAAGAGGCTTCATTGGAATATGTACATACTACAGGAAGTTTGTGAAAGGGTTCTCCAAGTTGACTTCTCCACTCACTGATTTGACTAAGAAGGATTGCATATATGTGGTAGTGGATAGATTGACTAAGTTTGCTCATTTCTTTGCTGTTACATCCTTTTTTAGTGCTGCACAAGTGGCTGGCATTTTTTTCAAAGAAATCTTCAAATTGCATGGGCTCCCCAAGAGCATTGTGAGTGATAGAGATGGTAGATTCATGAGTGCTTTTTGGCAAGAACTTTTTAGATTGGTGGGCACTCAGTTGACTCCAAGTACAAGCTACCATCCCCAAACCGATGGACAAACATAGAGGGTGAATAAATGGTTGGAAGGGTATCTCCGAAACCATGTGGGAGAACAGCAAAAAGCTTGGACAAAATGGCTACACTAGGGTGAGTTTTGCTACAACACCACCTTTCACATGTCAATAGGGATGTCTCCTTTCAGAGCATTATATGGTTATGATGCAATTACATTTGCTGATATGATATTTGGTGATAGTAGAGCTCCAAAAGCTAAAGATTGGGTGGAAGAAAGCCAAGAAATTTTAAAGCTTTTAAAAGACAATTTGCAGGTTGCCCAAAATCAACAAAAACAATATGCAGATAAACATAGAGAGGAAAGGACCTTTCAGGTTGATGATTTGGTGTATTTGAGGTTGCAGCCATACAAACAAACATCTCTCAAAAGGAATGGAGCAGAAAAGCTAAAGCCAAGATATTATGGGCCCTACAAGGTAATCCGAAAGATTGGAGAAGTAGCATATGAGTTGGAACTTCCACAAGGGAGTAAAATTCATAATGTATTTCATGTTTCTTGTCTCAAGAAAGCTATTGGTTAGCAAATTTCCATTTCAGATACACTCCCTCCTTTGGATGATGAAGGACAACTCACACTTATTCCGGAAAAAGGTTTTGAAGACAAGGGAGAGAAGATTGAGGAGTAGAAGAATCAAAGAATAGTTGGTGCAATGGAAGGATCTACCAAGTGAAGATGCCACATGGGAAAAGGAGAATATTTTGTAGCATCCAAATCTGAAATTGCTTGAGGACAAGCAATATTAGGTGGGGGGGGACTGTAATGCCCCCATTCAAATAATTGCATAGCAGGAAAATTCCATCAATCCTACTAGTTCCCTAGGTTGGGTGGAAACATTGGGAAGTTAATAAGGGAGCTAATAAATGGTGTTTAGACATTAGAAGGAATAAATATTTATTTAATGGAGTTAATTAAATGAATGCAAGTGAAAAATGAAATGGCTATGGAAAATGGAGACACATGGAGATTATGGGGCCCACTCAAGCTAAAATTCCTATGTTAAATGACATCCTCCTCTTGCAATCTCGAATCTATGGGAAGCTTAATGTTTTTGGATGGATTATAAGGTTAATTTACTTGTCCATATACTTCATAGGTTGAATTTGGGATGAATTGTAACTTACATGGGGAGAGGAAGAGCCAAATAGGAGTTTTGTGGACACTTGGCTAGATTCCCCTTACATTTATGACATCTATGACACCAATGATAGAGATTCTATGACAGTTATGACACAAGTCAGATCTGAAGGCTGACATCTGACATATTTGACATGTCAGGCCTGAATAGAGCATCTTATAGGATGCTTATAGGAGTTGGAGAAGGCCAAGAGGCTCCTACTCGAATTTGGGAGAAGAGGGAAGGTGAAGAGAGAGGCCACATGGCATAGCATGAGTAGCCACACCAATTCGACTTGAATTTGGTTTACGGATGGATTTGGGACCTTAGAAGACCAATAATATTTATAAAATGCAGGGATCAGCCATGAGAACGCCCTTTTAATCAATTGTGAAAATTGTTATTGTGAAGAGAGAGAGCTAGTGGATGACTAGTTCATGCCTTAGCCAATTTCGAGGGTGAAAGATTCGCATCCTAGTTGGTGTTTGGAGAGGCCACTCAGGTCTTTCAAGGAGCTTCAATGGAGTCATAAGTTACAAGTGCAAGCTACACTAGCTCGTGGACATATCAAGTTCAGCTTGTTCTTCCTTTCATCTCAAGTTTTCTCACCGTATTTCAGCTTTATGGAATGAGGCGCACTTGGTAAGCTATTCATCTCTTTAAGGGAGCTTCTCTTGCTCCAGTATTTTGTATTCTGATGTAAATGCTTTGCTCTTTAAGTTCAGAAAGCTCTCAGGTCGAAAGGCCAAGAAATCTCATGTATTATTGCTCAATAATGAAGAAACAATGTCATTTCCCCACTACCTTGTTGTAAACTCTTGTAATCTTGATGGATTCGAATGGATGTATAAACTATTGATGATTTATGAATGAATGGACTGTCATTAAAGTATATTATGGGTTTCATGTTTAGTAACTGAGAATTTGTGGCCATTGGGTCGAATTTCATGGCAATTGGAGCAATCTACACCTCATTTCCCCAAGGGTCCAAAACTAGTTTTTATATCTGATTAAAAGAAGTGATAACAGCCATGGGAGGTCGATTGGTTATGCATTTGAGTCTTTGATAATGTCTTATACACATCCCCTACTTCAATTTAAGAATTCAAGTGGGTTTCTGCACATTTGGGAAGCCATTTCTACCATTTACCCCGGGGAGGGTTTGAGCCCAAAATTGCCAGTAAAATCATCTATCTTGTTCAGAATTTAGTACAGACTTGCAGAAGTGATTGGAGGGCCATAATACATCCCTGAACATAATAATTAAGTTATTATATCATTCATACACCTTCTCTGAAGATTTGGAAGCAATTGGGCTGATTTGGAGACCAAGACACTAAAACTAGTCAAGAGCCAAAATTGTGAAAAAATTGGAAAATTGGGCATTTTGGTAAAAATTAAAAAAAAGGGACATTACAGCCCGAATATTCAGGGAATGGGTTTTTACGGAGTATGACATTCTATTTCTTGTGCCCATACATTGGCAACAGATGGATGATTAGGTAGGTAGGTAGCAATATCTTGCAAAACATAAGATTGACTGGCACTTCTTTCTTCTGGAGAACGCAATGTTTGTTAAAAACAAAAATGGAACCATATGCTCCTGCACCATATTATGGACCATAGTATATTACAAAAACAAGAAGGAACATACAATTACACCACATAATGAATAAAGATATCCCAAGGGTCCCTTTAAAGTTTTTTTTCCAAATCTCCATGATGTTGTCATCCAATCTCCATGCTCAGCATGTTGGGTTACTTATTCATCTTGCAAGTACACATCAATTCCCCTGAAGATATTTTCTGTCAAATCCAACAACCCCCCCTGAAGAATATCATCCACCAGTTCTGAAACTCAACACCAACATCCATGTAAGTCCACTTGCAACATTAGGACAAAAAACCAACACCCATGGAATTCCACCTATAATGCTGGGACAGACACCCAACAGTAATGCAAGTACCCTACAACATTACAATAGATACTCAAATCCCACGCAAATCCACCTACAACACTGGGAAGACACCCAAAGGGCCAAAACCCATTCAAGGCAACTTGTAACGTTGGGAGTAACATGGGACAGACACCCAACACACATGCAACTCCACTTGCAATGCTTGCACAGACACCCAAAACCCATGAAAATGCCCCTATAAAAACTGGGACAAACACCCAACACCCCTACTACTCCGCCTGCAATGCTTGGACATAGACCCAATGCCCATGCAAGTTTAACTACAATGCTGGAACAGACACAACCACTCATGCGATTCTACCTGCAATACTAGTTACACCATCTTCCAAGTTGATGAAAGGGATATTCAACATTAACCCTCCTGCCTCTGAATTTGTAGCCATACATACAAGAGAATAGAAAACCTTGTCATAGGTCAACATGCTTACATAGGGCTTCACATGGTAAACAGCTTTCTAATTTCACATTCAGAAGCACAAGACTTCCGATACTCTCCCCAGCTCCCCCAGCTCCACCCCACCAATACCCTTTCCCTTAAGCCACACTATTCTTATTATATGTGACTACATCATTGACCCCTAAAGCCACACTATCCTGATTACATGTGACTACATCAGTGACCCCTCAAGATACACTATTCTGATTACATGTGACTACAGTGAAAATTGACAAGCATAGATATATCTCACTCAAACAACAACTTACAAATGTGGGTTGCAGGTCTCCATTTGTAGATGCCAGTGTGTGTCGAACTCCTTTGTAGAACTGACCCTTTATAAATTGGATAGCCATAACTTCCCTGTGGGTTTACTAAATTGCAACATGTGTTGCAGGCTGTAAATCGTCATCCATTTTTTTCTGCAAGAGACCCCTCATTTGTGCTTGCTTGCCATGCTACCACTGTATAGGACTCCTATTTATTTTCATCCTCTGCCTCATGCTATCTACATTGTGGCTAACCCATGATCGACCACAAGAAGATGACCAGGAAACAATTAATCCAATGAAGCACCAACAAGTGAAAACATAAAGAAGACTGACACACACTCAACAATTTCCACAGGAACATTCTGCCTCAACTGCTGTAACCTATAGTCTCCGGCATCATTTCAAAACAAAATATGAGACATATGCTCCAATACAGTGTAGGCTAAATATTAACTAGAAAGAACCCTTTTCCCGGGATGAATTCCAGAAAGAATTTGGCAAAATCATGGTTTCACCCGGATCACATCCTGCACATGGTTCCACCGTGTCTCAAGGGTTTTGGGTATCCAAAACGGCCCAGAACCTCCGACAAAATTAAAAATGCCCAATTGATCGAAATATGAAATTTTATTGTGCTGGATTTTGGCCAGGGTGGTCGGAAAAAGTAAGTTTTAGTCAATCTTTACACAACACCCTCCAATACTATATCAGAGTAAGTTAATAGGCAGTGGCAAAAAGAAACAGACATTTACACCGCATAGTTAACAAAGATATTTTGAGGATAGACGAGACACATTGTATTAAATTAGTAAGGCAGTAGGTACAAAGAATGAAATATGCCAACTAGGGATATCCCTGCCTCACCGAACCTTCACCTGTTACAATGCATCTACATTCCTTTCATGATTTCCCTATGCCTTTCCACCGGTTAAAACACAAGAAGACTTCAGTCACAAGCATTCCTTATGACTGCCTCTTAGAAAAGGTAAAGCAGATTTTAATGGTATTGCAATTCTTGTTCCATGATTTCCTTATAATTTTCACTGGTTAAAACACAAGAAAATTTCAATTACAAACATTCCATGTAACTGCCTCTCAGAAAGAGCAGGTAGAGCAACTTCAATGATATTGCAATTTTTGTTTCCTGGTTTCCCCATGCCTTAAACTTCAGTTACAACCATTCGATGTAATTCTCTTAGAAAGAATAAGTAAAGAAGATTTAATGGTATTGCAATTCTCCCAACAGTGTTGGACTACTTTCAAAAGAGAATCTTCTCAGCTTCATATGGGTAGATATGTAAAATCAGAGAGCTCAAATTTGATCATGCCATGCAATTTCAATCATCCATATTAATTTTCTCTTTAAAATGGTGTCAAAATGAAAATGCTGAGCAGTGAGGTGACGGGTTTCTCATGTAACCCTAGGCTTCCATCTTAAGACCAATTTGACTCTTTAACCAAATTAACTTGTGAATATCTCTGACCAAAATACCAGAAAGATTCCTCAAGTAAAAATTCAATCCTATCACACTGGATATAGCATGTAGCCATGCGAAGAACCGCAAGTGATCGAATTCAAAACTAGATACCTACGGAAATGCAAACGTGTCCTTAAACTAAAAAGAAAGATAACGATAATTGCTAACCTTGAGAGCCACAGGAAAGGCCATAATATACTGCAAAAGCTTCTCCTTCAAATGGGCATCATTCGAACCCCTGATCCACGTTACAGACTGCCTTGCAAAATCCTTGGCACCAGAGATAACCTTGCTCCACGCTTTCCTCCCCTCGTCATAACGAGAATAGGAGGCCTCCGTCCTAAAGACGAGCAAGAGGGCCAGAGCGGGGGCTGTAAGCTGATACGGCAAAGTAGAAGCATGCAGCAGCGGCATGAAGGACGGAAACCACTGACACATCACGGCAGTATTGTAAGCAGCAATCACTGCTGCCATGGCAGTGAAAATGCAGACCGGCGGTATGAGCGAAAGAATCACGCGGGACGAAAAACTGGAGGCGACATGGCGGATGTGCCTCGTGGAGCTCCTGTGACACACCCATTCTGTGTGCGTGTACAACGATTTGGGCGTCTTCATTCTTCTTTCTTTGATGTCGTCTACCCACTCTGGGATTGATTTCAGCCTTTCGATTACTGAAGATATTTTGGTCTCGTTTTCATGGTGCTCATGCTGTTTGCATTGCATTCTGATAACGGTGGGAGTCGTATTTCGAGTTCTGCGGAGATGGGGAAGAGCGTGGGATTTGGCTATGGGGTGCTGGCCAAAATGCTCTGAACTTGGGATGATCCTTCGCTGTCTTGCTGAGAATTGCATTTTTTCTTCTTGTGAATTATGTTTTTGCTAGGATGACTGACTCTCGAATTTTGTCGAGGTCTCAGATTTTGATATTGCGGTGAAATAAATGAGATTGCATTGGAATCTTTAGGATAAAAGGTGCGGGGAATGGGAGGTTTACGTGTATTATTTTGGGCAAAAGATTTTTGCAAGAAGCTGTTTACCTCATCCGCAAAGAAGATTTTGCAAATCTCGAAGTTGGTTCTCACGCGTAAGATTTAGATTTGGTGTTTTTTTTTAACGGAGTCGGCTAAACTTCTATGTGCATATTTGCATTTTTGTGACTAAACTTTGTTCAAAGTTGGGAAGTGAATTTTTTGTTGAAATTGTTATTTTCGATGATTGAAATTGCAATTTTGGGAAGTGAATTTTTGTTGAAATTGTTATTTTCGATGATTGAAATTGCAATTTTGGTTGTTAAAATAGATTCAGGTCCTCTTTAATCCTGGGACTCAAATAATATAATTTCAACAAAATGAAACTGGATTTTGGTCAGAAATTTTTCCTAAAAAATGATGTAAATAGAGTTTAGCTCACTCTTTTTTTAAAGCAGTAATTAAAGGAGTAAGCTATCTACCCGACCATTTGCACCAGGGCCCACTTGACTCTGTCAGATGATAGATTACTCAGTTATCTTTCCGTGACAGTGAGACCAAGAACATCAGATTCTGCTATAATGCAATAATGAAAAATACTAATTTACCAAATCAAATTGAATCTGAACTGATTTAAACCTAATCTCAAATTGTGTTTTAAAAAATTTGAAATTCAATTGTTATGGATTTGATAACGCCAATGTTCTGTGTGTATGCTAGTTTAAAACTTTAACCTCCGTGATCATAAAGGATAAAGAATCCAAGGTTTAAACATGGATTGGGTTCCATAAAACAAACAAAAGGGTTGATTTTTTAGATCTTTCCAGTTATTTTTATGGAGTTGACTAAAATTATACAGTTCTAAACATACATTTGCAATTTTCATAAAAATTCCAATCAAAACTTACAATTTTAAACTTGCATTTAAAAAACAAGAATTCCTATGGCTAAATTTATGGAGGGATGAATTTGAGAGCACACTTGGTGTGAAAATAGCTGTTGGAATTGGTTATTCTTGGTCTCACGGAAAGTAACGGAGTAAGACGGCGTCAGGGAGGCCCCGGTGCAAATGGTCGGGTAGATAGCTTACTCCGTAATTTAAATCAGCTATAATTTAAAGTTTTTACACTCAGATATTTTTCCTTGGAGTTTGGTTAAAAGTCAAAAAAATTGTTGGAAGAACAAATGAGTTGTTGAGCATGTGCAATTTTAAGACAATATTGTTGGAAACACAAATATAAGTTGTTGAGCATGTGCAATTCCAAGACAATCTAGGTATTTGAAGATGTTAAATCCATTTATATTCAAAAATCTATTTTTATTCAATTTAACTAAAAATTATATAATAAAATTATCAAAATATCTAAATCTTTTAATATAGACTATTTCTGGTTTAAATTTTAATAATCTTTATCAGAATTTCAAAATTAGTTTTAAGATATAAAGAATTAATGTGGTTTAAATGTTGACTAAACTGTTTGATAATTTGTATTTATATCACTTTCTTTTTAGTATCTTTCTTGGAAATTAAAGACTTCGAAATTGTTGAAATTGCATATTTCTCTTTTTAGGTCACAATTTTTGTCAAGGTCTGATTTTACCTCATAAAATGCTATGAGGTTGAAATTGCAATGGGTGATTGCCTTTATTATTACATGTCAAGATGGATGATTGTGGCTATTATGACAATCTTTGTTTTCATTGACCATGGGCATGGCAATTTCACAGTAGTAAAGGTTATAACTACCATTCCTTGCAGTGTTAGTTTTTATTGTTTGGTAATGCATTCAAAGAAATATTCATCCCTTCACTTGTGAATTACTCACATACATTTTCGACCCTGGTATAATAGCGCTAAATAGACTCTCATGGATTCATTTCTATTGAGGCAAAGTCTACCTTTCAATATTTATTGGAATGGAACTATCGATAACCCATATCATAGAGTTCACGACCTATTCCTAATATAACCTCTGAAACCTATTAATATAACTTTTAAACCAAGCCCTAACCCTTGTGCTAATTAAAATTCTGAACCCTAGATATGCATGGCTTTATCTTAATACAAGCATATGAGCATTGGTAAGATCAACCAAGTAAGATCCTAGCAAAGTATGTTGATGTGTGGGGTTGTGTATACAAATGTAGAATTTCTAACACTACTAAACAATCAAGAAGAAAATATTTATAATCTTTTTTATTTAGTTTAGAAATGTTTAAAAAAAAAATTATTCATTCAACTGTTTGAGAAAGTTTATTTAGTAATGCTTTATTGTAATATGATTGCCTTGAGTTTCTTAGATCAAATAGTTACTCTTGATAATGGTTTTTTATGATATGATTGCCTTGAGTTTTTTGGATCAAATAATTATTTTGCTAATGGTTTTTCAACTATGATTATAATAATCATGGGAGTGATAGGAATATTAATGTTATATACCTCATTTTATATGAAATTTAATAAAGTTTTTTTTAATGTACAATTTTAAATAATGTATTTTTTAAAATAATTTAATAAAATATGTTTTTAAAATTAATTATATTTAGTGAATTTTATGCAATTTATGTTAAGATTTAAAAAGTATGTTGGCATGTAGGTTTGTATGTGAAAATGTAGAATTTTTAACATTACTAAACAATCAAGAAGAAAAAATTTATTGTTTTTTTATTATTTAATTTAGAAGTGCTTTGAAAAAAAATGATTGACAAAAGTGTTTGACAAAGTTTGATTAACAATACTCTATTTTAGGGATAATTTTAAGGAACCGTACTTATTTAAAAGTATATAAATGTTGCGAATCTTACCAATTCTTAAAATGTCAACTATTAAACATTTGTCAATATTTTTCTAAATATATTTCAATTTCTAAATATTTCTAAATATAATAATTTGACAATTTTTAGAGTGAAAAAAATTTACTCCATCAAAATTGGGCGAAACAAGGCTTCAAAAAATGCAAATTGGCTAATATTTGTTTGGAAAAAAACATGGAAAAATAGCCCATTGGCTAAATTTTGCCCCTAAAATTATCTTTGCTCTATTTTGACAAACTTTGATTAGCAATGCTCTATTGTGATACCTGGGGAGGTAGGTGCAGGGGGGGTCATCCTTGACCCTAGAGGACAAACGGTAAAAACATTTGCTTGGGGATTGGGACACAAGACCAACAATGAGGTTGAGTGGCTAGCTCTTCCCCAGGGATTATAAATTCTATACAATAGAATCATCTCAAGAATGCTAGTCTTTGGGGACTCGCGACATGTTATCCTTAAAATGATAACTGGCTACTCAACAGGCTCCATCAAATGCAGAAGGTTGTATAACAAGATCACTTAACTTCCACTTCTTGTTAGCATTGCATATTACCACATCCTTATAGCGAACAATGCTCAGAAAGATGCTCTGGCAAATTCAGGTGCCTCTCTCCCTCAAGGTTTCATTTCATTAAACAATGAAGAGGTTAGCCCTAAACCTATTCCCTAACTCATCCCAAGGGCCTCTTCCTTCCCCCATTGCAAAATCTTCGGAAAAATAATAAGAAAAGGTTTGTAGTGGTAACGGTCTTGACGATCGTTGGAAGCCCATGCATTATCCAAAGGGACATGTGGTTTCCACCACCCTTCATCCATAACCCGCTACCCACTCCATTTAAGTTAGTCTCTTCAGGAATTTATAGCGCGCTCAGTTCTCACGCTTCTGCCCACCCCCTCGCTCGTACAATGGCTCTCCTAGGCTCAAGTCGTCATCTCCCTCCCTCGAACTTGTCATTGTTCTTCCTGCCTCTTAAAGTTTTCCCCAGCGACGAGGTGCAACTCTCCTTTCCTATCGAGCTCTGTGAAGGGTGGATGATACCCGCAGACCTCTCGTGCCTGTTTCCGCGTTCCCCTCGGTCTCTGGAATTGGTGAGTAACCTGACCCTTCCCTCTGTGTATTATGTTGTTGGAGATATTGGGTGCAACACGTCATCTATGCGCCCTGAGTCTTTTTTTCCTCCACTCAGTGTCATTTGCAGTCAGTGTTTGTCCGTTGAAGAGCTTGGGATTCGCTTTTCGTTTCTGCATTTGGGAGGCATTGTGGGTAGGCTCTCTGTCGTGATTGTTGGTCCCTTACAGGATACAGGGGATTCTATTGAACGATCTCTATCCTTTCCTGGGATTGTTTGCAGCAACACTTCAAGTCTCAAGCTCAGACAGAGCTTTCGTAGAAAAATTTCGCTTCCCATGTTGAGAATGGAACACAAAAGAATGGACCATGTTGAGAGAAGTGTAAGGAAGGGTTTGATGACTTGAAGGTTAACATCCAACACCTGGCAGACTTCGTGGCCATCGAAATTACCGACAATAGGGAGACTGCAAAGGAGGTCAAGCAGTTAGTGGAGGATGTTCGTTATGTTTCCTACTAGACTAGTTGTAATGATGCAAGAATTGATGATCATGATATGAATATGAAAGAGATGATGGGAAAAATTGACTATATTTAGGAAGATCTTTAGAATTTGGTACAGCTGAACCAGGGAAGTCATGCTCAAGAAAATCCAGGAGTAGCCACTCAGAGAATGGAAGAAGACTCCGTCACCTAGCGTGTGGGGTTTCCAGGCTAACCAAAATGATCTCCTTTAGCTTATGTTTTTTTGCATTATCTTAAATCAGTAGTTTATTCGTATTTATACTACTACTATAAACACTCAGAACAATAACTATTTTAGCGGCCCTAGAAGGCCCTCTTTATGGCATTTCTTTTGTCTCTATTTCTATCTTACTTCTAGAATCTTATATCTGATGTGCTTTTGTACTGAATGGTTGTGCACAACCCCTTTAATATACTCCTTTTTAAGTTTTCGTTAAAAAAATTTCTATATGGTAATATGAATTCCATGATTGCCTTGAGTTTCTAAGGTCAAATAGTTACTCATGCTAATGGTTTTTCAAGTATAGTTCAATTATGATTGTAATGGTTGCCTTGAGTTTCTAAAGTCAAATAGTTACTCATGCTAATGTTCTTTCAACTATAGTTCAACTATGATTGTAATGGTTACCTTGAGTTTCTAAGGTCAAATAGTTACTCATGCTAATGGTTTTTCAACTGTGGTTTAACTATGATTGTAACGGGCACAATAGTAATGGGAATATATGCTTTATTTTATGTCCAATTCAATCAAGTTCACTAAATATAAGATTCAAAACAATTTTAAACAAGTGAAATAGCAGCAAGGCTGCTTATACCTGCCTCTTACAAGAGATTGAAAATATATAGAAATAAGATAATTTTGCTAAAGGAGTACTTTACTAAAAGAAGTTTATTCTAAAGTACTAAAGGAGTACTTTACAGTTTTATTTATTTATTCTACGTTTTTTATTAATACTCCAAAACTTCTTTTAGTACCTTAAAATAAATGCAAATAATTAATAAATACATATTTATATTTATTTAAAAAATAAATACAAATAATCAATCGTTTAACTTACACCTAAAAATAACAGCATCAAAACTTAGAATAACACATCAAAACTTACACTTAAAAATAACACAATCATCAAAACTTACACTTCATAATAACAATCAAAGACTTTAAATTCTAAAACAAAATGTGATTTTCTTATTCTACAAATGAAGATGTAATATATGGTCGATTCTTTGTTTTCTTGGTTAAATTCAAGTAAGGTTATGTTTATCATGTTGGTTAAGCCTAGGTTGGGTTAGACAATTTCAGTGAAAAGCAAAAGCCGACAGTATTCCGATCCCAATATCCCACAGGTTGCAAAGAGGAAGCGAGAGCAAGAAAAGAAACTGAGTGTTGTTATTTTTGTGCATTTTGGTTCTGAAGATGATCAGACGACGCAAGCCAGAATTGCTTAGACTAAATCCTTCTACAAGCGTCCAAGTCGTTCCTCATCATCTTGTCACTGCTGCGCAAGCAAGGTATCCGTTCTTTCCAAAACTTTCCTCATTATTTTCTCTGTAACTAACCTAACATATTCATCAATTTAACGTTCAGCAGGAAAATTAGTAGACCTCAAGAACGTCATTCACACGTCCACAAGACTGCCGAGAAGTGCAGAAGATGCAGCCGTTGGAAGCGCGTCCTCATATTTTACGGAATTCTAAGTGAGTTTTGAGTCATCGTGACTTTCT
>LPNX011055068.1:508624-529740 GCA_001517045.1 Pseudotsuga menziesii | reverse complement strand
TCTAGTATTTCTTTAAAATGCATCTCTTGAAAGAAGCTAGTGCAAATGTAATTTACAGAAACTAAGACATTTATTTTTACAATGTGGCTCATAGATTCTATTGAACGTAAACGTAATTTAGGGAAGAAGCATTCAGAATTTCAAGTATTTCTTTATAAAGCAACTCAGAAAATGAATGTAATTGTAATTTAGGGAAGAAGCATTCAGAGCTTCAAACATTTCTTTATAATGCAACTCCGGAAATGATTATATCCCATTGCCATCTGTTATTCTTGTTCTTTATAATGCAACTCCGGAAATGATTATATCCCATTGCCATCTGTTATTCTTGGAAAACCGCCAGGGTCAACGATCGACGTGGTATATGCAGCCGGTCTAGCAGAACGCTGGGAAGCTTGGCGAAACCAGGATCGTCTCTCACATAATTATTCAATTTAAAGTTAAATTTCATGTCCCGGATGATTCCAGCGGCCACCACGCCAGACAGGAGCTACTACAAATTTCATAGTTTGTCTCTGGATTTTCTTCCAGGCCCTGTTTTTCTTGTCGCCGGTTGCAAGAGCTTACTTTGCTGTTGTAGCAGAGAAAATGAATTTTTGATATGCAATCTTGTCACCCAAACCTGGATACAAAGCTCATCACCATGATCGTAACTTCTACAGAGTCTTAAATCTCATGTGCAAGGCTCTGGAAGAAGCCCGAGATAGTCTGGATGAATACATGATTTCTGTTAATATGCAGTGTCCATTCTAATCAAGCAGAGTCCTCGAGACTTGAACCTCAGGTTGGCAGAATCAAGAAGCAGGATAAAGCATGCAATGACTCTGTACAATGCATATTGCTGCAACAAGGGTGTCTCCACTTTCCACAATCCAATGCAGGTACCCACGACAAGAAATTATAGAAATGTTCTTCAAGGGGACTTGATGAATATATGGGAATGCTTGAACGAGTTGGAACAGGATTATAAGGATAGAGAACCAGTACATGGACCTTGTCCAAAGAGAATTCTGAAAGCCATTGCTAAGTTGAGAGCTAAAACAGTTTGCAGAGATGATATTGACAAATGGGGAGAAGAGGAGATGGAACACTTCTGTAGAGCAGGGGGCTTGGAAGCTTTGATTAGTCTTCTAAGTTCATCAAATTCACAGTGTGTTCAGATGCAGGCATTGAAATATCTTGGGACAATTGTAGCAGTTTATAATGAGGATATGAAAAAAAGGATCACCAGTATTAATGATCCGAGTGCCGTGGAGCTGCTGGGATCTATTATAGCTTCGTTTGGTGGAGATCATGTTCTGTCCGAAGCAGTAGCTTTGATGCGTGCAATGATGAGAAATAACAACGGAATCGATGTTAAAAAAGATTGGCAACCAGGTACAATGGCTGCTTTGTTAAAGCTTCTTCTTTGCAGCCCATCCAGCATTGAGGTACAAGCAAATACACTGGGGATTTTATGGGAATTTTCTATATATGAAAAATATCGTTGTAAAATAGCCAACGGTACTATGAATATCAATGGTGAAGCTTTATTAGAAAGGTTAGTTTTGTTATGTAAATCTTCTTCGTCTCGGCCAGTAATCGAATTCTTTGCAGCAGCGCTCTTGCAAAATCTCTGCATGGACAAAAATATCAAAACGAAAGTATTGTCCACGGCAGGATTATCAGAGCGCTTATGTAATTTGATCGAGAGCTTTGATAATTGTTATCATAAATTGTCGATGGCACAGCGGATCCAGGCTTTCAAAAGAGTTGAGTATTTAAATTCCCCGATGGCAATCGGATTCTCTATATCAATGCTGGAATTGCAGAGTGATCTTACAAACTGTGCTTACTATTCTCCGAACGAACCTCCCCACAAATCGAATCCAAACTGATAATTGGGAAGAACCAAACGAATCAACCCCATTTAATAACTATGTTTAACATGAAATAATTTATAAAAGTACTAATTTCACATTTCTACCAAACATGTAAATCCTCAATTTAATAACTATGTTTAACATGAAAATAATTTATAAAAGTACTAATTTCACATTTCTACCAAACATGTAAATCCTGGGCCTACAATTGACACGACGTAATTGAAGCAGACAGTTCTACCACGTTTCAATCTTAGCTTTTGCATGGTAACTAATTTAGACATCTCAGTTACCATGCTGGTCAACCTTTCCATGCTAACCAATTGCAGGCTATAAAGAGGATGCAAATACCATATTGTAGTGTGATGTGTACGAGGTATGACGTGAAGAACATTATAAGTGAACAGGTGTTTGAATTCTCGAATGCATGCAGGTGTTTGAAGCCTCGAATGCATGCATCTATCAGCATGAATATGTATATATATATTGATATCCCCAAACCATCGCGTTATTCTTTAGTCCATTCCAAACTTCTCTTCTTTGGGATTTTGAAGTGTGCTTGTCTATAGAGACGATCGATGAGGCTGGATGGAACCAATCTCCATAACTGGCATTAGGTGGAAAAAGACTGTGTGGAGTAGTAAAAGAAGATGCTATCCCACCTCCTGGAGGACATTGCCATCATGAACAGAGAGGGGAATCTGTGGATCAGAAAAACTAAGGTGGAGAAGTGGACGGAGAGGCATGCGTCAATATTGGCCACAAAATTAGTGTTAGGGACCTCTAGGAGGCGAGGCCAAGGACGCCCAAGGCGTAACTCTCGCCAAGGTGACTTCCTCACTTGAAACATTTTACAAAATTACACAGAAAACAATGATGTCTGAAAAGAATTTTAATAGAATTCTTTTCATTGAAATGTTGTTAGGATTACCTTGATTTTGAAGTGCTTTTGATGAAAGGTCTCCACTCTGTTGGAAATGTCTCTGCACTATAAAAGTTGAATTTGATATCATCTACGAATACGCATATATGGTATATTTAGTCATTTCTACTGAGCACCCAACCCATTTGGACCTAGTGAGCAAAAGCTTCAAAATCAAGCTAGATTTCAAAGGAAAAAATCCCAGCACCAAACGCTTATAAAGTTCATCGCTTGCACATCCCTGCAGTTATTTTCTTCTCAACATTCAAATTTATTGAAGATATTTATAAACCTCTAAATGTAATCATGCTCGTGCTTCTTGTACAGTTGTCCCCAGTTATTTTCTTCTCAACATTCAAATTTATTGCAGATATGTCTAAACCTCTAAATGTACTCATGCTCGCGCTTCTTATACAGTTGTCCCCTTTCTAAATTAAAGGTTTTTCACCCTCCCTCTTAGTTCCTCCCCCTTAATCGAAGGCCCAAAGTGAAGCCATTTGGATATCGAGAACGCTTGGGGGATTGGATGAAGCACCGCCTCTCCTCATCTTTGTTTCGTTAGACAGTGAGACATTTTTTTGATACCAACGAATAATTGTGTAAAAGGTCATGGAAGGAGGCATCCGATTATGAATTTAATAAGGATTGATGCTCCCCGCTCTTCCTCAACCCCCTGCCTTCCAATCAAATTCTCCAGGCCTGAATACTCGACTCAGTCGACTGTTTAGGCACGATAGAGGACAATGGACACATCACTCGCAGAGGAAAGCGTATAATCCTCTCAATATTCTTGATATTTGCATATATTTTGTGTCCTTACAGTATATCAAAGCATGGGATCTGACCCATTTATTATCTTTCATTTCTACGATGGATACCAAAGAATCCCCTATCGTAGTGCTTTCACTAGTTTCTTGATCATAGTCCCTCAATAGTTTCTTCCATGGCTCTGTTAGCTTTCTTCTAATCGTTTCAGGAAGGACACATCAATGGATGCAGAACAAATACCCACTTAAAGATGTTTTCAACGTGCTTTGTGTCTCACTTTCACCAAAGTTTCTCCTGGTCCAGTTACCCAGGCTAAATTCATACTGCACAGGAAGAGTGGATGTCGCGTGAGGAAGGTGATATCCTCTGATTGAAGAGGGACGACAATTGTGGTGGCATATTTTACTGATGATAAGTGGTGTAGACCTTTCCTAACGTGGTGTAAATTAAAGGAAGACTATATAGAGGATAACTACAGTCCATGAAACTACATGGCAGATCCAGGGTGATTGCAGTCAATGCAATCTCATAGCAGGTCACTGAAGTAGATGCAATTTGTAGTCTGGCCAGTAAAGACGATGAGGAGAGTCCACCAAATAGAAAAAACCAACCGACATTCCAAGGGTATATGGAGGACACGCATAAAAAATTTGCAGCCCATGCAACTACACAACAAATCCACCATGACTGCAGTCGATGAGATTCAGTCGATGCAATCTCATAGCAGGTCACTAGATTCGATGCAATTTATAGTTTGGGAATCTGTTATCTTGCATTCGGAGACGCCAGAGCGAACGACACCGGGCGACGCTGGAAGGAATATAATTTTTATTTTTTTAATTTTAATATTATGACGTCAGGTGGACACATGTCAACCCAAATCCAGATAGCAAATCCCAAGGCTGACATCACTTCCTATCCACCAATCAGCCACCAATCAGCTGTTGACAAAAATTGCTTTTTAACAAAATTAAAAAAAATATTTTACACACCCCTAAGTCTCAGGTTTTGATTTTTTAAAACTGCCTCAAAAGGCACCAGCTAATAGCAAAGTCAAAGCAAAGTCAAATTGATCAATTACAATATACCTCCCTGAGGCTTTAAATAATCTAATAAAATATGTTTTTTAAATTAATAAAATATGTTTTCAAAATTAATTATATTTGTTGAATCATATGCCATTTATGTTATATTCAAAACACTTTTAAATAATGTATTTTTTAAAATAGTTTAATTGGATATGCTTTTAAAATTGATTATTTTTATTGAATTGTATGTGATTCATGTTAAGAGAATGACATATATAGTTTTTGTTCAATTCATTAGGCAATTTTGGTATGCAAATTTATTATTTATGGTTTTTTTGTTCAATCTTTAATATGTTAAATGTTTTTATGTTTCTATGAATAGATTTGCATGGTAATTTAGATTGTGTGGAATATAACTTGGTTTCAAATATTTCTTTAGGTTATGCATGAAGGTTTGTATTTATATGTATGATTTTTAAGGAAGTTTTGCAACAAACTTTCAATTTTGTAAATCCAACTTTATGTATAAATTGTTAGGTTTGATGGGGTGATGATTTTAAATTGGCTTTCAAAAACCTTAAAACATAGGAATGTAGGTTATCTTTATATTTCAGTCATAATATTTTGTAACACTTTCTAAAGTTATTAATTGTATTGTGTTTTATCGCTTTTTAAATTTATTAATTGCATTATTGACCTATGTTCAATAATGTAATATTTCTCATTCCTTTTTTTTGGCTTCAACATTACATTTATGAGAGCTAAGATGATAAGATAATATAATTGTATTCATGTCCAACAAATGACCAAAAAGGTAAGTCAATGAAACTACTAAGTACAATGTGTTGATACAATTTGGGAAGTCCGAACACACAAGTCACTCCTATATAAAGAAAAAAAAAGGAGAAAAAACAAATATACTCTAAGATCTAAGAATAAGAACAAAACTAAAAGGAAAGTTGTACAAGGAGAGTATGTCTAGAATATAAAAGATAAGTGTGCAAAAAAAATGTTGCAACAATGTAAGTAATATATTGAAGTGCTTATATAATTAAAAATCCAAAGAAGCTTGAATCTAGTTTTTTACTTATATAAGTTCTTTGATCTATTATATGCAACTTAATATAATGCAACTTAATATAAGGGTTCTCCAATCATTTGATGGAACATTAGTATCTCTAATTTGATTGTTAGGGCTTGTAGGTCTAAATGGTTGGCATTGATGTGTAGTGCCTTTTCTTTTAGTTAATAATGGAATTGGGGCCTCATTTGTAACACTTTTTTCCTTGGCTCGGAGGAGGATTTGCAACTTAATATAAGGGTTCTCCAATCCTTTGATGGAACATTAGTATCTCTAATTTGATTGTTAGGGCTTGTAGGTCTAAATGGTTGGCATTGATGTGTAGTGCCTTTTCTTTTAGTTAATAATGGAATTGGGGCCTCATTTGTAACACTTTTTTCCTTGGCTCGGAGGAGGATTTGCAACTTAATATAAGGGTTCTCCAATCCTTTGATGGAACATTAGTATCTCTAATTTGATTGTTAGGGCTTGTAGGTCTAAATGGTTGGCATTGATGTGTAGTGCCTTTTCTTTTAGTTAATAATGGAATTGGGGCCTCATTTGTAACACTTTTTTCCTTGGCTCGGAGGAGGATTTGCAACTTAATATAAGGGTTCTCCAATCCTTTGATGGAACATTAGTATCTCTAATTTGATTGTTAGGGCTTGTAGGTCTAAATGGTTGGCATTGATGTGTAGTGCCTTTTCTTTTAGTTAATAATGGAATTGGGGCCTCATTTGTAACACTTTTTTCCTTGGCTCGGAGGAGGATTTGCAACTTAATATAAGGGTTCTCCAATCCTTTGATGGAACATTAGTATCTCTAATTTGATTGTTAGGGCTTGTAGGTCTAAATGGTTGGCATTGATGTGTAGTGCCTTTTCTTTTAGTTAATAATGGAATTGGGGCCTCATTTGTAACACTTTTTTTCTTGGCTCGGAGGAGGATTAATCATAAAGGTTCTAGAAGTAGGTGTTGATCTAGTTGGGAAAGTGAAGTAGGTTGTTCCTGAAGATTATCCATGTAAGCTAGTTTCCATTGTTGACTTGGTAGGGTTTACTTTGTCTCTTTTTTTTTTTCCCATTTCCTTTGTGATTCAATTTGTACATTTCCCCCATTCTCAATTAAAAAACATGTCCACTATACTTGATTTTTTGCATATTGTTATATACATAACACCACTGAAATTTGGATGCATGAGCCAACTTGCTATTTGCATCCCATATATAATCTTGTTGTTGGAATTTAGTTTCCTACATAATTTATTCTTCAGTGTTAGTAGAAGTTCTTGTTCTCCAACATGTTGAAACCATCCAATGAATCTTTATGGGGTGTTTCTTATTATATCACTCAACAACAATACTTGGTTTTATTTTCCATCTTAATAGTTACATGCCTCCACACTACTTCAATTAGAATACTCTATAATGTTGACCGTGCCTTTTATAGTTCAGTCGTCATCCCAAGGCTTGTTTTATTGGAAGAAGCACAAGGAATAGAAGGCCATTAAAGGCCACTATCATTACAATATTGATGATTCTAAATTGATCTATTTAATGGATTGGTAGATATTCAAGGAAGGAAAACCTACTTCACGTTCTTGGATTCAATTAAAGAGTGTTATGAGGACTATCACCTCTGTTATCCATAACACCTATTGCAATCATTATAGATACAAATACACATGCATGTAGACTTTTGTCATAGTAGTGTAGCATGTTCCCAAGGAAGTATTTTTATGTCCTCATTTGCCTAGACTTATTTTTAATGACTTGAATCTTTTAGACTCTTAGAGTAAGCAATGGCTTCTAGTGAGTTGAAATATGGGATAAATTTTTGCAACACTGTTGAATTTTACTTCTATTGCATTTACATTTATTTTCTCTTAGACTCATTTAAAAGAAGAGAGAACGTTTGAACATGCCAGGGGATTGTAAAATTCTTGGTAGTTATGTATAATTATTTGAATATCTCCATTGGTAGGAACATACTACTTGTTGTAATCAAGCTATATATATTCATAATTTATTTCTCATGACACATTTTTAGTTCATTTTGTTGTAGTGTACTTGTATGGTCATATCCATGATCTTTCATGAGTAATTGGCAGTGACATTGTTATGACCCTCAAAACCATGGTTCAAGAAATTGTTATTGTCATCTTGTCAATAAGCATTAACAATCTTGTTAATTAGGGAATACTTTTATATGTTGTTAATTTTTCCAATAATATTCTAGTAAGCTGCCTTTGATTTATAGCCTTGTACAGTGCATGTAGGTCATCATACACAAAATATTATTAAGTATTGGACATGTGAATCTGCTATCATAAGACTAGTTTTGTCAATTATAATTATAGTTTTGTAATCACTCAGACTATATACTAGATGGATCTTCTAAGTTTTCTCAATCATATTAAACCTTTTTGGATCTCCATCCCTTTATTCTATGGTCTTTTTTTGCCATGTATTTGGCAAGGAGTTGGCACTTTATTGTTGATTTTTCTTAATAGTTAGATGTTATTAAATTATTTATCACATAACTAATAACAACATGCTTATAAAGGATCACTGAAAGAAACATGTTCATAGTAGACACAAATTTACCCTAGGAAAACCCTCTCATGGGAAAAAACTAGTGAAATTCTCTAGATAGGATTCTCTGAGATGTTATCCAAGGCCTGGCCACATTCAAAGCGGTTTCATCCTTCTTTTCTAACCCACTATTCCCCACTATCCAACTCTATGGCTATCTGGTCTCTCCAAGAGGTTGACTATTCCGTGGAAGTCCTGACTCTAAATCACTCAAGTATCTAATAGTCTGAGAGAACTTTAACTATTATCTAAGGCCTACTGGTAGTCTTTGATTGCTCCCCAACAATTCTGACTGTAACTTTGCTCATGTAGGTGCACTCCACATGAGATACAATAGCCCCTAGCTGTCTGAGGCATGTACCACAAATAACCAATATCTAAGTAAGGTATTCATGCATTACTAATTTGAGCTATGTACTATTGCATGGATTATTTGAGCCATCTACAACTACATGGATAATATGATCCATGTACCACTGCATAGCTAATCTTAGCCATAAACCACTGTATGGCTAACTGGTGTCTAATCCATATACCACTACATGACTTACTGGTTGGGAAAGTGATTGATTCATGTCCCGCATGACTAACTAGTGTTGGAATTTGTGCAACTTCAAAAGTTATTCTTATTATACTTGTATTGTATTTCCTTGTACCTCCTATGGGAGATTAAACTGATGTAATTTCTCATGTAAACCCTAGAAAGAATCATTGTAAACCCTAAGGAAAGAATAAACAAGAAAAGAATAAAAAAAAATATTTTTTATTTCCCCAAGGTAGGTCGGCCCCGGTTAATCTACCAAGTCGGCCCCAGTAATTTTTCACTTGGAAAGTCAATATAAATAGGAGGTTCCCCTCCTCATTTTTTCATTCATTCATAGCAAGTCACTCAGTCAGAAAAGGTGTGCTACTGCAGTTTAGAAGACTATTTTTCTAGGGTTGTATCTTAGAGAGATACTCTCTCTCTCTCTCTCTCTCTCTCTCTCTCTCTCTCTTCTTCTTCTTCTTCTTCTTCTTCTTCTTCTTCTTCTCTGTTCTCAAAAGTCATTATCTCTATATGAAGGTTTGTTGGGTTTTCCCTGATTGGGTTCCCTAGGATAAAATTCTTGTGTTCATTGTTTCAGTGCTTTGTCTTTCTTCTAGAGATCATATTGTTTATTTACAATTAAGATATATTGCTATAATCTTGTGAAAAGTAACATGGTATCAGAGAAGTTCTAGAAGAGGCCAATTTCAGAAGCCAGGGTTTGATCTTCCAAGGCCTTCCCTCATCTCTTCAGTATAAAAAGAGTTGTGAAAACCTAGCTCTATGGGAGGTGCATCTTTTGGTGAAAGAAAAACTAAATTTCGAGAAGTCTCAATTTTTTTACTATGGGACACTGCAAGATACTGGAGGAAGAAACTAGGGCATCAAGTTTCAGAGGATTCCCACCTCTTATTTGGATCGAACTTACCTTCCTTCAACTCACCTTGATAAGGTGCATCTCCTATAAGGTCAGTTTCACTAAATTCCAAAATTCATTTTTGACCTAACTCCTGCTAGGGTTTTCGGGTTCATATCTGCAGATAAGATGATTGGAATGAAGGTTGAAGATCGTATTGATGGGCATACAAACTTCATATCCAGAAAGCCTAGGGTTCTTATCATCCTAGAAGAAAATGATCTCTTGAAGTTTGTCAATGAGAAAGTTCTAAAACCAGAAGCAGAAGAAGCCAAGTCCCAATGGAGGAAGTGTGACATGAAAGCAATAAGGATTATGGTGGACTCAGTCAAATCTCACTTGGTTCCACAGATCTTGTTGATGAAATTGTCATTGATGCCAACATGGACTTGCAGTGGCCCCACAGGATGTCATTGATGCCACCAAGTCCCACCTACAGTGCCTTGACCCCTTACAGAGTGGGTTTGTGCCTTGAAGCACCTTGTACCCAGTTGACAAGGTCCTTGTACCCACAAGGATGAATCTTGAAGCCACCACCTTGCTGAGACATTGAAGACCCTGGAGATGGTCCTGAAGCCCTTGCAGACTATGGAGAAGCCCTAGATGGGTTGGAGAAGCATTAACAACCCATTCTGTGGTCATTCATGCTTTGATGGTGTCATGGTACCCTAGGAGAAGGCCTGGCATCCCCATGAAATATCCTGCTTGATGAAGAAGCCCTTAAAAAGAAGTGCTTAGACCCACAAGTTGGTCATAGTGTGTTGAAGCCCATAAAAGTTTGAAGAAGCCCTCATACTTGCATGGATATGATGGTCCTCTTGCATATGGGTCATTTGTGTGTTGATGGGGTCATGAAATCCTTGGTTTTGATGATGTGGTGCACTTAGGAGCTTGTTGATGGTAATACCCATATCACTTTGGAAATGTTTGATCCTTGTAGAAGCCCACAAGCTTGATGAAGTTCATGCTTATATGGAACCTTTGATGTCCTTGAAGAAGTCCTTGTTCCCTTGGTGATCTCCTCTTGGTCATTTGACTTGGTCCTTGATGCATGAAGAACTCATTAAAATAAGGAAGAAGCTCATCTAGTCCAGCCTCAAACACGATCAAAGTGAAGTCAACCCTATCGTGCAAGTAAACAAAGGATGAAAAATAATGTGGTGAAGTCAGCCCTATTATGCAAAAAAACAAAGGATGAGGTGACAAAAATATTAAATAAAAATTCAAGTAGAAGTCAGCTCAGTCATTTTTTTTAATTAAAAATAAAATTATTTTATGTAGGTCGGCTCCAAACTATATAAAAAAAACCACGATAAATACCCTAACAAATTTCATTTTAGGGGGTGAATTTTGAAAGATCTCTGAGGTAAAATTTGGAGGTTTGACTGAGGCAAATTTCGGAGGTTTGTGGCAGCCACAGTTATGATGATTGAGGCAGAATTGACTGAGGTAAAATTCGGGTCTCTAAGGCAGTCACAGAACAGTAGGATCAGTCAAATTCACGTGGGAGCAATAGACCCTAATATTTGAGGTGCAACAGATCCAAGGTCTAAAGTAGATGAAGAATTGCAGACTCGAGTTTGTCTGACAGTCTGAAATTTGTAGCAGAGGTTGAGGTGGAGTTTGTGACTTGTGTTGAAAGTTTTTCCACACAGTCCCAAGTTTTGGTGAAGTCCAAGTCTTTGCTTGTACAATCTCGAAGTTTACCTGAGCATGCATAGACCCATCCTTGATGATAGTCCCGATTTTGGAGGCCTTCCTCTCACACAGTCCTGAATTATAGTCATCTACAACACTCATCCATAAGTCTTTTGTTATTACTACCCCTTCTTCCACTCAGTCTGAAACTTGGAGGATCAAAAGTTTACTATTGCCCTTGGATAGACCCAGTAGTAACAAGATGATGGCACATGCATAATGATGCACACTCAATACTCAACCAAGCCTAAAGTGATGAACAACAAGGAAGAAGCTTACCCACTGTTTCCAAAGTTGCCAAATCTCAGACGTTCATATCAACACTTCTAGTTCAGATCTGAAGCATACTGTAATGTATCTTTGAGAAATAAGTCTAGACTGTGACAGTCTCAGTAAGTTGAAGAAATAAAGAAGTTCATGGAGACCTAGTTTGAATTTTGGCAGAATATATTGAATCTTCAGAGGCCGTAAATATTGGGCTAACTTGAGACAACAGATACACATAGGAAAAACCTATGATATAATGAACAGAATCTATGGTGACTTGTCAAAGACTTGATGACAGATGTGATATGAGCTTGATATCCAGACTTAAACAAATGGCTTGATAGAATTGATGAGTTAGATAGGTTCATATCTTGGAATAAGCACATACAATGATCAGCAAGGACATGATCAGTTATGAACATGAAGAATTGCTTTTGATGATCAGATCTCTATATATAGCCTTGCTCGACCTTCCAGGTTTGATTTCAACTATAGTAGATGAAGTATCAAGTTTGAAGTTATGTTGTCATGTTTTGAAGTGAAGTTTATCTCTGAATCTCAGATAGAGAAGTATAGCAACATAATAAGGATATGAAGCCTTGTTCTTGGTGAATGTTGTATGACCTTAAAGAATATGAAGCTATTTAAACTCAGCAACATATCAAGGTGTCTTTGGATCACAATTTAATGGTACCATAGTCCAAAATACTGCCATAGAAGGTTGAAAGAGTCAAAGGAATTTCTTTATACTCTTTGTGTCTTTGGGGTAACACTAGGAATTAGAAGACAAACTGATAAGAGGGCAGGAATATGTCTTTGTCTTGGTCTTGGCATAAATGTATTCTTTGATGAGTAGATGTAAAAAGAGCAGATATTTAACATAACAACAACTGATCTGAGGTGTGTGATAGCCAGGGGTAATTGATTGATAACCTGAGTAGACATTGACAGACTTTAGTGAGAAAATGTAGAGCAGGGTGTGATAAGTATTAAAGGACAAGTACGAGACATGTGAAGACACTTAGGTATTAAGCAGTCTATTTATGAGCATTGAGAAGTGCATTGACATAAGAAAATTCTTGATGACAAAACAAACCTGTGATGAATTGGCTTGAGCAGTACATAGATGATTGTCTTGATCGTTAGCATAATTTAATGGCATAATCAGAGTATATTCTTGAGCAACAGATTTGACAGGTTTATGACATGATTATGATGACAAGTTAATGATTAGTTTGATGTCTTGACATAAACAGTATATCAATAGACTCCTTGATATCTTGGCATGATGTGCATAAGAAAATTCCTTGTTGCCTTTGCATAAGTTATCAGATTGATGGTGAAAGTAGTGACATGATTGATTTGACTATGACAACAGATTGATGGTGAAAGAAGTGACATGATTGATTTGACTATGATAGCAGATTGATGGTGAAAGCAGAGACAAGTTGATTGACTTGACTATGACAGCAGTGTACATGACATGTTTGATGAGCAGATGACCAACAGCAGTGATTGTGATGAACAAATTGACATGATGTGTATGTACAGCAGTAAGAAAGGATGTTTGTATGATGCTGGTAGAAATTTGATGAATGATGTATTCGTGGTTATGGTCAGAATGATGTGCCTGTAGATATGGTGTGATGTGATAGTAATACAACGAGCTTAAATTGTAAATGCAAGCTTGATTTGCATATGAGGTTAGGATACCTCAAACCCTTCTTAGCAGGGTCTAAGAAAACCAGGCAGGGTCCTGGATGCAGAGTAGGCGCTCTTCATATCAGTAGGTGCTGATTTCACCTCACGGTTGTAGCCGGACCAAAACTAATACAAAAAGATTACTAAATTATATGGTGTTGTGTTCTTTTGTGTTATGGTTCTTGATGATTCAAATGCTTATGATATGTGAATGATGAAGTGAAAGATGTTTATGTAATGATTATGAGATTGGTAGAATGATGAATTGGTATTTAATTGTGACAAGTTAAGAAAAGTTCTAAAATTGGCTTTACACTGATTCAACCACCCCTCCCCCCCTCCCTATCCCCACTTTCAGTGTCTAATGAATCTCGGAAACTAAGACAACTAGGAATATGTTCAAAACATTGAAGAAGTTATTTGAACATAGTAGCATAAATGTGACTCTCACATTGAGGAAATAACTATTAATTATGAATATGACTAAGTCCAAAAATGATTGCCTCATATTTCATGAGGATCACCAAACTTTAGGAAAAGCTAAGGTCTAATGGAGACAACATTGAAGAAAAGGATCTTGTCATGACCACTCTAAATGGTCTTCCACCATCTTGGGAGTCCTTCATCCAAACCATTAGTGGTCAAACCAAGTTACCCAAATTTGACAAGCTATGGGTAGGCTACACTTAGGAAGAAACTAGGATTGCAACAAGGCAAAGAATCCATGGTCCTTAAGTTTAGGAGAATAAATACTTCATCACTCGTGCCAAGAAAGGAAAGGGAAAAAGACGGAAGTTTCACAAACGTAACCACCAAGCTAGGAGACGAAGTTCTTCTCCATATCAGAGGGAAAAGAAGAAGGATATATCACACATACAATGCTATAAGTGTAAGAAATATGGTCACTATGAAAGCCAGTGTGTTAGTTCAAATAACAAGAAGCATGATGCCTCAACCATTGATGTTGATGAAGACACTCCTCACAAGAAGTTAAGGAATGATGCTTGTTCGGAGTTCTTTTTCTAGCATATGAAGATCAATAGACTCTGGTAGTGGGAGCCCACCCACAAAACAATAAAAGAGAAGTATTTGATTTTACATGCTTTGGTAGATTAGATCTGGTTGTTTTTAAATATGTCTGTACAGATATAGATTCCTATAAATTGTTGAACATGTAGTATAGTTCTTTTATAGATAGTAGGATCATATATCATGTATTCCTGAAAGCTGCACAACCATTCATGGATCCCTTTGGATGACATGTCCTTCTAACATACTTAGAGTAGTGCACACTCTAGATGACATGTTATAATAGAGACCACAAGCATACAAATTATAGCCATGCATGTGTTGTAACAAAGCATTGTCTAAAAGATGCCTACATACTTGGATAAATTATTGTTAATTTATTGATTTGATCATGCAATTTTGATAACCATATGATGGGATTTTACGTATGCTATGGATTAAAAGAATATGATGATGAAACTTGGTTTGAAGCACATGTGATCCCATTGATACACATATGGATAAGAAGTGGAAAGACTCTAAAAGCATGACTCTCAGCTCAGGAAGAAGGATTAAGATCTTGACATCAGACAATGGTGTAGAATATACCTCTACAAAGTTCAATGATTTCTGCAAGGAAGCATGAATTAAAAGGGAGTTCATAGTTCTCTCAACAAAATGGGGTTGTGGAAAGGAAGAACCAAACAGTTGTGGAGGCATTCAAAGCCATGATACATGACCAAAGTCTATCAATGTTCTTATGGGAAGATGCATCCCGAACAACTGCTTATGTACAAAACATATGCCCTCATAAAATATTGAAGAACATGACTCTGGAAGAAGCCTTCCTAGAGTGAAGCCCAAAGTGGGCCACCTTCATATCTTTGGTTGTCTAGTCTACATTCATGTTCCCAAGGATAAAAGGACAAAGTTAGAACCTTCGGGAAAGAAGGGAACATTCATGGGATACAATTAGAGTCTTTAAAGGCTTACAAAATATACATCTGAGGATCAAGGTAGATCAAAGCTAGTAGGGATGTGACCTTTGAAGAAGAGATGGCTATCTAAAAAGGAAGAGGATCTATTATGGAGATCGATGAAGATGAAGATATGAGATAATATCCCCCTCTAGAATTTAAGAGGGAATCTAAAGAAAAGAATGAACCGATTGATCCCATTGATCCAGTTGAGTCAATTGATGCTCCCACAGACATGGAAATAAGCTGGAAAAGGCCTAGATGGGCACAATATAAATTGCAGGATGTAGAAGGGCACAAAGCCCCACATGGAATCCATCGAGAAAGAAAAATACCTCAAAGGTTCTCAAGTCATGTAGCTCTGATGAGTCACATCATTGACTCCGAACCTACCATGTACAGAGAAGCATCCAAAAACCATGTTTGGAAGGATTCCAGGACGAAAGAGTTCCAGTATATCATGAAGAATGGCGTATTGGAGGTTGTACTGAGACTTGAGGGTAATTCAGTCATGACCTCGAAATGGCTATTTAATATTAAACACGGAGCAGATGGTAGCGTGGAAAAACATAAGGCTAGATTTGTTGCCAGAAGATTCTCTCAAAAAGAGGGAATTAACTATGATGAAACATTTTCTCCCGTGGCTCAATATACTTCCATCATAACCATCATTGCTATTGCTTCAGCTATGAGATGGAAGCTGCATCAAATGGATGTAAAGACCGCCTTCCTCAATTGCATTATTGAGGAAGAAGTTTACATTGAAGAACCATAATGGTTTATTGTCCATGGGAAAGAATCTCACATATGTAGACTAAGAAAGGCATTTTATGGACTCAAGCAAGCACCTTGTGCTTGGTATGTATGGATAGATGGATACCTAGTAAACTTGGTATTCACCAAGAGTGATGCAGATCCCAATCTTTACTACAAGATTGAGGATAATGAGCCACTGATTTTGGTTCTATACGTGGATGACTTGTTTCTCTCGAGAAATGAGAAACTAATTGGATGGTTTAAGAAGAAACTTGCCTTTGAGTTTGAAATGAAGGACCTCAGATTGATGCATTACTTCTTGGGATTAGAAGTATGGTAGGGGAAGAAGGAAATTTTCCTAAGACAAGGAAAATACACCATTGAAATTTTGAAGAGATTCAGGATGTTGGACTACAAGTCCATTGATACCCCGATGGATGCAAATCTAAAGAATCCGAGGGAATCTAATTCAGATTCTAATTTGATTGATCCCACCATGTATCATCGATTGATTGGATATCTGATGTATCTGATGAAAACCAGACCAATTATAGGTTTTGCTGTGAATACTCTTAGCTAGTTTATGTGTGATCCGAGGCAGATTCACTGGGTTACTGCAAAACATGTTCTCAGATATTTACATGGCACTATGGGATATGGTATAAGATATGCTTCAGGATGTGATCTGACATTTCAAGGATTTTCTAACTCATATTGAGCCAGGTGTGTTGTAGACATGAAGAGTACTTCCGAATGTTGCTTCATTTTGGACTTTGTAGTGATTTCCTGGTGTAACAGGAAGCAAACCTTAGTAGCACTTAGCATCACAGAGGCTGAGTATATGGCTTCCAATACACCAACATGAGAAGCAGTATGGATTAGATAACTCATTGCAGGATTGTTTTTCCAGATTCCAAGACCAACTGTGATTCACTGTGATAATCAAAGTTTTATACATATGCCAGTGAATATCGTATTTCATGATAAGACGAAGCATATAGAGATCTGATATCACTACATTCATGATATGGTGCAAAAAGGTGTGGTCATGTTACATTATGTTTAGACAGATGACCAGACTATAGATATTCTTACCAAGCCTCTTCTCGAGAAAAAGTTTGAATAATTTCACATAAGACTTGGAGTATAAGAAAATGCAGCCCTTGTGTAGAAGGAAAGCTGAGACTGATATCTACATTACTTTCTCACTGGTGCATCTACTCATTCTGGTTCTCATCCAGGTATGGGAGAAATCCCATCGGAAGTAGAGACTAACATGTAGTAGACGATTGTGTACACAAGTACCTCTGCTTGTCTACGTTCTTAGCTAGGTATGGAAGAAATCCCATCAACAGTGTAGCTGGAATCATAGCAGATGTTCATGTACATAGGTACCTCTTCTCATCCAGGTTCTCAGCTAGGTATGGGAGAAATACCATTGACAATAGAGACGAACATGTAGCAGATGGTTGTGTATGCAGGTACCTCTGCTTGTCAAGGTTCTCATCCAGGTATGGGAGTAATCCCATCGGCAGTAGAGACGAACATGTAGCAGATGGTCGTGTGAAGCTTTTCCAAGTTCTCAGGTAGAGACAGACACATAGAAGATAAGATGTTGATTTTTGTACTCTCTGATGGACTCTGTAGAGTTGCAGAGATGATAGATATACCAATGGACTGTGTGGATCAAGTTTTTGATGACACCTCTCGACGAACAAAGACAGTATTGAAAACCATTAATATGTATAGAGATGATCGAAAAATATGAGATGTATAGAAGAAACCAAGATGTTGATGATGTTGATGATGTTGATGATGACCATATCTGAAGAATACCTTCCTTGTTGAGAGGGAGGGTTGGAAATTGTGAAACTTTAGAAGTTATTCTTAGTGTGCTTGTATTGTATTTTCTTGTACCTCACATGTGAGATTAAACTAATGTAATTGATCATGTAAACCCTAGAAATATTCACTGTAAACCCTAGGGAAAGAATAAATAAGAAAATAAAAAAAATAAATTATTTTGTATTTCCCCAAGGTAGGTCAGCCCCAGTCAATCTGTCAAGTCGGCCCCAATAATTTTTAACTTGGAAAATCAGTATAAATAGGAGGTGCCCCTCCTCATTTTGTCATTCATTCATAGCAAGTCACTCAGACATAAAAGGTGCACTATTGTAGTCTAGGAGAGTATTTTTCTAGGGTTGTATCTTAGAGAGATACTCTCTCTCTCTCTCTCTCTTCTTCTTCTTCTTCTCTTAGTTCTCAGGATTCATTATCTCTACATGAAGGTTTGTTAAGTTTTTCTCGATTGGGTTTCCCAGGATAAAATTCTTGTCTTCATTGTTTCTGTTCTTTTTATTTCTTCTAGATATCCTATTATTTATTTGCAATTAAGATATACTGCTATAATATTGTGAAAACTAACAAATACAGGGGGAATTGTCTACCCGTCGCTGCCCATGGAGAAACATCAATACTCTCTCTCAACAAGAGGAGTCATTTTGTACTACACCAAGCTTGTCCCAGAAGTACTCAATCTTTATTTTATACATAGGCTTGGTAAGTATATATGCAATCTGCTCATTCATGATTATGTACTAGAGCTTCACTACTCCTTTATGCACTACGTCTCAGATATAATCGATTAGGAACCTTCTGAATCCTTAATACTTTTTATCTTGTAATAGTAGCTGCAACATGCTCTGCCTCTTCTGTATCGAGTTCCCCTAATGTCTCATTTTCTGGTAAACAAGGATATTATAGATGATTTTCAAATTGGAGCAACATCCCTGATGTGCTCTTTCTCATCCATTGAAATTGTCAGAGTCCATATATCCTTACAGCTTTATTTCTAGTTCAAGACATATTTGATTCCATATCCAATCATACAATGTAGGTACCTCAACACATGCATTGTTGTACATGTCTAAACTCTACCATATAATGACTACAAAGAAAATATCCATCCTAGTGTTATACATGTAATTCTAGGATCCACTCAATTGTCTATGAGATCCTCCAAATATGAAGAAGAAGAACTTCATATTCATCATCATATGTGTGGCAATCAATCATCTCAAAATTCTACACGATCTCTACTGTGTATCCATTTGTATCATCTCCCATCAAATGGGTCTACTGAGATGAGCCTCTTTCTCTCAAGTTCACCTGAATCTCTCTAGAACTTATGCTGCAAACTCTTCATGATCATCAGAAAGATGAACATCTATAGCAGAGAGATCAATCATTCGTTGGAGCCTCCTACTCCCAACGTCAATATACATATTAGATCCTCTAAACTTGTTGTTCATGGGTCCATATATGACTGTTTTCACTGTTGAATAGTCATCACAACCACTGTAACTGCTTTCTTTGTCACATAATCTATCCTACTATCTAATCTAAAACTTGAGATGAGAGCCATGCTCCTGGAAGCCTCCCACTTTTTAGCATCCTACTTCTTCTTGAACAGGTAAATATCAACAGGATTTTGTAATCTAGTTGAATTCCCATCCATCACTTGTAATTCAGAACAAGTCTCATCATCCTTCTCTTGTAGGCCATAGCATATGCTATTTCCTACAAGTCAAATTTAGTCATATAGTTAGCAACATTGCATACTAATCAAGTAAGTCAATGCAATGCACAACTAATGCATCTTATATGATGCTCCAACACAACACCCATCCATTTCCCAAACACAAACAATAACTATTTGGGTGATATCACATCCCCTCTCGTCAATCTGACCCATGGAAGGAACATGAGCGATATAGAGGGTGCTAAAGCCCCCCCCATGTCCATATTACAAAATTCATTAACAATTAATTGTGTCTGCAAATGCATGATTAACATACACAACACAATTAAACACCATTAATGCACACACACCATGCAATTACCAGTATGTTCATCATAGGAATAACAACAGAATAATGCATAGAGATAACCTCATTTCCATGCTATGTACAGGAATTCAATTTAATCATTTAGCTCGACCAATTTATTCACTCTGACATAAACAAACAATCATTCATAATACATAAAATTGACATAATCGAAGATAATAACGAACACTTATATTTTAGTTGAAATCGATCGAGCAACTAGTTATGGAAGTGAAACATTCCACATAGCTGTAGGTCTCTTCCCAGCCTATATTATTTCAACACTCAGAGACCACCCCCGATATAGGGCTATGTATCCAATAAGGAGGAACTACTCAGGTTCACTCACAGCCATAGACATAATCACTCAAGCTAGGCCAACACACAGCTGGGTTTATCAAGTAAGTAGGGAGATAAGGAAGGAGGATGATAAACAAGTGAGATCAACCACAACGCTACAAGCATCTCAATGGCCTCAACTATCCTAAGCACCCCTATTACTTCCACTCTCATCCTGAATAAGGTCCCTTTCTCTGCTACACAGTCCCTTGGGTGTCCCTTTCCTCAGCAATGACCTGGGAAAGCACAAGAGGTATGGGATGTTAAAACCTCATATATTATTTCCTTCATGAAATTTATTAAGCAAACCCAACCTCTGAACTCCATCTTGCTTCAATCCACTCTTGGATGTTTCCCAATTTCTGGCCACGTGATTGTTAATCAAAAAATTTAATTTTTAGGCTTCCAAATGTTGGTCTTCCCATGGATTTTTGGGATTTTGGCACTCTCAATTTTTCCCTAGGGTCTATATATACGGATTCCCCACTGGATTTTACTTCTTCCATGAATGTTTGGGCAATTTTGGCACTTTAAAACACAACGTCTTTCTAAGTTGTGATTTCTATTTTTCCACTGTTGGGGATGCATAATGTGCTACGAATTGTCATCTGGTTGTTCAACAATGGAATGGGGAGGATGAAAAACTAATTCCCATGAGGAAATATGGCTTATGGGTGAAGTGAACTCAACCCATAACCTGCCATACGAATTTTTGGGTTTGTCCATTGTTCATTAATGCATGCGTTGATTTCTCAGCTACTTTCTTACAACATAAATAAATGCTAGCAACGAAAGTCAAGGTGGGTTC
>LPNX011055068.1:498147-508561 GCA_001517045.1 Pseudotsuga menziesii | reverse complement strand
ATCCCCCCCCCCCCCCCCCCCTCATTGAGTTGCTTCCATAGCCAGTTTTGGGGCTTTTATTTACAATATTTATAAATTTTTACATGCTTCTACAATTTCCATGGATTACTAGCACATAGATCATGAAATATAAAATACTTTCCTATTACAAGTCGATTATTCACTAGAGGGGCCTTGGCCTTAAGACCCACACTAGAAATTCATACACCATGTATTGAAAATATTTACACATCAATCCAATAGTAACATTATAAGGGTCAAAATGGGGGTATTACACCCCCCCCTTAAAATAACACCGTCCTTAGTGTTCCAATACTTAGGGATACTTACACATTGTTTATGCATGTCCAAAATTCACAAAATTGAGGCAGGTCCTTTCTTGCATTTCATCCTTTAACTTGAATTCTTAGGACCAAATACCTTGGCCTCTACATGTTGCTCTAGCTGGATTTGACCTTCCAGCTACACATGAGGATTGTTTATTGCAACACGTCCTTCATTTTCCTTACTTTCCAGTTGATCCACAAGTATGGAAACTCTTGCCTTCTTTCTAGATGCTCTTGGTTGGACAAGAATGAAGGAGATTATTTCCTCCACATCTCCAAGATTTTAGTGGTTGCCTTTTCTTTTCCTGCTCAATTTACTTTGAGTCTTCTATCATTGGGAGTTTCTTAATGGACTGATCAGATGAATACCTATTCATTGACCTACTATCTATGCCACTTCTAATAGCTTCCAGAATTCCTTTCACCTCATTTTGTAGACAAAAAGAGTCCTACAAAACCTTGTGGTTCATCTCATTCTGTTGCTTTTGTAGCTTGGGCATTTCCTCAAGATTTTCTTGGGTCTCGAGAATTTTTTGAAGCAAATTTTCAGTGAAATCAAATAGATTTTGGTCTGCTACCATGGTCAATGTGCACAACTGCCCACACTTTGCTTGCAAACAACACTTGTCTTATAACGACTGTATCCAATTGGTTTAATCCTCACCTATGAAATTCATCATCGCAAATATCGTTAGGCCAAGCATAATACAAGCATTAAAATAAGTCAATTACTTGCTCAATTGACTTGGAAGGTTCATGCTTTATCCAAAATACTTTCACACATTTCATGTTTTCCCAACATACAGATGAACCCATTCATCTTCATCCTTTCACAAGAATTTAACTAATTCAACATTCACAATTTAGTTCAAGAAAAATAGACACAATCAACTTTCAATTGTAACATGCATTTACTCACTTTCTATTTCTAGAATGCAACAATATTATGGAAAGAGAAGAGTAAGAGGTTTCCCCCTCTTATTCTTTCTCCAATCTAGTGCCCCACATATGTGGTTCCATGCTCCTTGGCCTCTTTCACTTCAAGTGTGAATGCTTGACTCACCCATTCCCCAATTTGGCAATCACATTTAATGTCTAAGGTTTGTCCAAGGCTTCACAACTAGGTCACCTCCAATGGTTTTCCCACAACACCTTAATTGTTAGGGCCATCCCAAGTCCACTAAAACCATTTTCCTTTGTTGCTCACACTGAGCTTTCCATGACAGTCACATGTACAAATACATACTTAGGATGCCTTCAAGGTTTTTGCTTCCAACATTACCCGAGTTTCAACAAAGAAACATCAGGGTATCAACTTGGATGTCATAAGACTTATCTTATTCAGGATTGGCATATACACATGAAATTTGACATCAATTAAAATAAGAAAATACTTGATAATCAAATGCTTATTTGTATATGAGTCTTCATGTTGTCCCACATGTGTCCCACTTCACTTTACAAGGCTTGGGTCACCCATGGATATGGTAACGAATGTTTGGATAGCATGTAGGATGCACCATAAGTTTCAATGCCCAATGTGTGCATCGACTGGATTTAGCAGGAATTTATGGTGCTAAACTAGTCCCATACCTAGTTTACCCTCTCCACCACCATTCCAACACTTCCATCTGGGTTGATAGGCCAATGGAAGGAAACTGCACCATAACCATTTCCATCCCAGGCAATAAAGGGAATTATTAGCTCAGCTTCCCCTCCTTCAGAACCAACATTTTCACTTGGTCCAAGCCACATCCAGGATTTCCATTGTGCTCTCGGCTTCCTCAAACAGTGTATGGCTCATGACATAATACATCTTCCCATAGAATCAATTCCCAACCATGGGATCCTTCCCAACAACTAAACTCTCTTCTTAGCTTCTCTTCTTCATTTGCAGTGCCAACTGGTACGTTCCTCACCTATCAATACAATTGCTAATATAAAATTATTACATATTTTTATAAAATTTTCTCTCCGATGTTGAAACACCAGGAATGCATCCACCCCCTTAGGGTGTAGTCAATACTGACAAACATAACACAACACAAGACCAAAAATACATGCACTCATCTCCGATGTGTGACATGTAGGCCATAATTACAACTCAAGCAGTGTGAAATAAAAACATGTTCTGCTTATTAATTCCAATAATTAGACATGCATATTTTCTAACAATGGTCATGAAACACTTATCTATTTGTTGTTGTCTTTTATTTTACCTTTTGCGAGGAATGGGGCTCCCTTATCTGGGTTAACAGTCCCTTCGGTTTGTTACCATAATTCCTTTTTGCGTTTAGGTTCTAACAGTCAACACATGCCCCACTGGCATAATTTTATCATCTCACCCATGTTATTTACCAATACACGGTTCACATGAGACATTACCAGAATTTACAATGGTGTTTCAACCAAAACCGATTTTCAAAGCACATGATTCTTCCCACGGATTTTGGATTCTACATACCATAACACGTGGATTCCTGCAATGTGTCCTCTTGACACATCTCACAAATTGCGAAACAATTAATCATATTTAATAATTTAATTCCAATCATAATTTATAATTATGTCTTCTACATAATTAAATTTTTACACAGTCATGAGATTTCTACCCATATTGTTCAGCTCTAGAAATTGGCAATACGATGCCCTTCACGACTTGCACCAACCGCTATTTCCTGGGGTGTTCACCTGCCATATATCCTCTCTATCAAGATCCATATTAGTCAAGCCATTAATGACTGTGTATATAATATTTTATCACAACATTTATCACATTCCCTAGAGTGATTCCATAATTATAACACATGATAATTTAGTCACTTCCATCTATTAATACACTAAATGCAATGAAATCTCATTTACTTTGTATGCACCAATACTAAAATAAACTTACAAGACACAAGCACATTATTTATGCAATCAACTTAGAAATTTAAATGCTAAGTGCTACATGATCACACTCCATTCACCACTTAATAATCCCTCACGAGTATAACAAATCACTTCAATGAAAAAAATTCATTTATATTCATGAACCCAATGCATCTGGAATTGCTTTAAAATATTTTTGTGCCTACACAACATATCCTTTTCTTGATGCAACTCTGTCCTTCCCACAGAGCATTCAGTGGCCACCCCACATGACCACCTTCTTCATGCAATCCCTTTTCGTGCACCATAGAAACTCATGAAATAATCTTAGAATTGTTAACATTCCTATTTAATTTGGTTGTTAATGAGTTTTAGTGAATTTAATTCCCATAACCATGCATTCACACAATTCATCTCAACACATGCACACACACATATGCATGCATTACCAAGTCACGATGATTAAAATATGGTTGAAGTAATTCTTACCCAATTCTTTTTTATCACTTATGCACTTAACATAATTAAACTGTCGCGTACCCATACCGCATTATCACGTGGAATTAAAAAATTCTTCGAGAACCTTTACTGTTCATCGAAACATAGGGCATGGCCATGAACCACTTCTTTGACATTTCCAACACTATCACGCTCCCTCCCATCTTCCCCTGGTCAGTTCGACGATCTGCAAGGAAATATCTCAGAGGATATCGAACGACGGAGAGAAATCACGACGAAAACCAATGATCACAAATGATTCCGCATTCAGAATCAAATCAATGGCTCAGGACCATCCTGTAAAAATCGACGGTGTAGAAAACTTGAGTTGCAGGATCGAGAAATATGGAAATTGCAATATCGTGATCCCACATCCCGCATGCAAAATTGACCATTGCGGAAATCGAAATCTATGGAGCAGCATTCTGCATCCCGAAGATTGCGGAATGAAAACTGCGGAATGTCGTAATCCACAAAAAGACATCTCCACATCCCGTAATTGTGGAAAAGAATTTGCGGAGGTCCAAATCTGCCAAAGGATGTCTTCTGCATCCTGCATCTCGCCTGTGGAATAAACCATTGCAGAAGAAGGTTTCTTCTCAAAATCCGACCTGCTAATTGAAGTCTTTGAACAGACTTGGCCATCCTGGCCAAAATCAATCCGACAATCTAACCCTGCAATTTAGTTTAATAATGCATTGAAGGAACCATACATAGATTCCTATGATTGCAGTTATTCAAAGGAACAATTCATCAATTCAACACAGCTGACATGTTCATCATATTCCATCAAGCAATTACAATGCAAGAAATACAATTGCAGAGATTGACATAGACAAGAACACTTTCTTGAGAAGAACTTGTCCTACAACCAGCTATGTTGCTGCAACGTTCCACCCAACCATAGGCCAGCGCGCTCATCAATCTCTCAGCAACACTGCCACCCCCGAGATGGGCATGATTTACTCAAGGAATAAGGGAACACTAGCAGACTCATACATAGCCAAGGGTGCAACAAAACTCAGCCAAGTTAACATAGTTGGGATTATTAGGCTGCAAGGGAAAACAAGCCAAAAAAATGGGTTTCACAGGCTACTCAGCCAAGCCATCTCATAGTTGGGTTTCACAAACTATTCAAAGTCAATCCAACATTCACCTTAAGGACCAACCAAGCCAACATGTGGGTTTATCATATTGTACACAGTCAAGCCATCTCACTACTGGGTTTATCAGGCTACCTAGCTAAGCCAACATTCACAGTTGGGTTTATCAAACTGTCCAACTAAAGGTTACTCACAAGGTCAAACACAACGAGACACAACCAAGCCAACATATGGGTTTATTAGGCTGCTCAACCAACCCATCCTTCCAGTTGGGTTTATCAGGCCTCTAAGGAAATGGGCAAGAAGAATTGCTAAGCTAGTGAGCTCATCCACAGAGCTAAGAACACCTTCACAAGACCTATCTAGCCTGGCTTCCCCACTGCCTACACACCCAACACAAGGAAGTGTCCCCTTCTCTGCTCCACAGTCCCTCAAGCTATACCTTCCCTTCCAGTTCTCTTCAGGATGTGCATAGCAGGTTCAACAACCCCTCTTATCTTATTATGAGGTTCCACACTAGGTTTATCAAGCACATTCTACGTCTCTCTCACTCCTAAGTCTTGTATACGGTCTAGAACCAAACCAGGGTGCACAACACAACAACCACAGGGAGACTCAGCAACACCGGATTTACTCTAGAACACAAGTAATAGGGTCTCATACACTCTGTAGTTCAAGATAACGCTGCAACACAACAACCACAGTCTCTTAAAGGGAAAACACTTGCAGAACATGAAGGATACACACACAGGAGAACTCAGCTGCTCAAGAGCTTCCACGTGAAAAATGAGAATAATAATTGATGAGCAAGACATCCCACAACTCCCAAAATGTGAATCCAAATGAAGACGTGAACGCCTAAGAAAAATGGCATACAGTTTTGGGTGTTTTTCTTGCCCATGAAGTTAAAACACGACATTCAAAACTCGGTGCTCTGCCCAATTCGAATTTTCCGATACTCTTCTCTTTCCATGCAATAACTACCTCAACCACATTCTGGCAGAAATAAATGGTTGGGGAGAAAGACAAAAAAAAGGGGTGGTTGACAGTTTTGATGGGTTTTCCCCAAACTGGCTCAAGGTTAACTTTCCCTCCCCCTTGTCCTTAGGAAAATCATGCCCCCATCTGAATATTTGTTGCATTGACATAAATGGCTATGGGTTTTTCATTAATTTGCATATTCACATGATGTTTACAAATTTGCTTGACTTAGCACATAAACCATAGGCGTCAACCATGATCGCCTATATACCAAAAATTAATCACTGACAGGTCCTTGGCCTTAAGATCCATGCCATGATTCTATATAATATTTACATTATATACATTAATTCAAATGGGGTCAAAACTGGGGTGTTAAATTCCTCTCCCCCTTCAATAGCATTGTCCTTAGTGCTTTACAAAATTGAACAAAAATGATACACTGGTGCTGCCCTCAGTGCTCTACAGATTCGAACAAAAATGGATGTGCCAATTGCATGGCATCCTCCAGCTCCCATGTAGCCTCTTCAGGATTGTAGTGCTCCCACTGCACCTTTACCTGTCCTATGGCTCGGTTCTGGAGCATGGTGACCTTCATGTCGAGGATGCATTGGCTCGATTAGGAACTCTCCCTCAGGTTTCACCTGAATCACATCCCAATTTATCACATGGTTAGGGTCATGTATATATTTCTTGTTAAATTTTCATATGCTTAGCTAAGACATTAGTATTTCATTTCATTTTTCATAACAAAATCATATAAATAGGATCACTAAAATATAGACAAGCACAACCATACAAAAGGAACACAAAGATTTATCCTGGGAAAACACTAAAGGGAAAAACCCAGCAAAAGCTTCCTCAATATAGATGCCCCAAAAAGATAAAAGAGAAAACCAGTAAGGAGATCAAAGCCCGATCCTCCTCCTTCTCCAGCTACTTCTCTTCTCCACTAATGCGCTACACAAGTGAGAGTGTGTGTTCAAATGAGGAGAGCTACACCTCTATTTATATTCATCTGTTCCCTTCAATTAACTCATTCGACATGTAGGCTCGAGTTAATCATGTAGGCTCGAGTTACACATGTAGGATCAAGTAACCACACTAGGGTGCTAATGACCCACCTTTACAATTAGAGGGGACAACCTCATGACTCTTATTATTTCTTCCGATTAGAAGCATCGGGGTACAAGGTAATACAAGTGGTTCTCCTAGTAGGACCATCGGGGACCACAAAAGATACATATAGAATATTCTTCGAAGTTACAATATTTCTACACTCCCCCTTAACGAGAAGGGTATTCTACAACAACATCAACAACAACAATAGTAGGAGAGAGATAGAGGACATCATCAACATCATCAGGGTAATACATCTATAAATCATTGGAATCTTTTCAACATCATGTAGTCTTCATCTTCAATCTTTAGTCTTCAGCATCATCAGTACTTTGACCGTTTCGATCAGCAACATCTTCAGCATCTTGACTCTTCAATCAGCAGCAACATCTTCAACACTTTGACCTTTCGATCAGCAACATCTTCAGCACTTTGACCTTTTGATCAGCAACATCATCTTCAGCACTTTGACCTTTTGATTAGCAACATCATCTTCAACACTTTGACCTTTTGATCAACAACATCTTCTTCAGCACTTTGGCCTTTCGATCAGCAACAACATCATTATTATACTCTGATATTTCGATCAGAAACATCATCATGAAAACATCAAAATCATCATCATCAAAATATCAACATCAAAATATCATCATCATCACACTCTGATCTTTCAATCAGAATCATCATTATCATCAGCCTCTGATCTTTCAATCAGAAACATCATTAACCAAACATCATCATACTCTAACATCAACTCATCATCATATTCTAATCTTTCGATCAGTACGTCATCATCATCATACTTTGATAATATGGCATCACCATCATCAGGATCTCATCATCATCACATTTTGATCTTTCAATCAGAAACATCATCATCATCATCGCATTCTGATCTTTCGATCAGAAAACATCACCATCATCAACAACATCATAAACATAAGCAACTTCTGATCTTTCGATCAGAAAACATCATCATCATCATATTCTGATCTTTTGATCAGAGAACATCATCATTAGCAATTTTTGATCTTTCGATTAGAGAAACATCATCATCATCATATTTTGATCTTTCGATCAGAGAACATCATCATCGTCAGCAACAACATCATTATCATATTCTAATCTTTCAATCATAGAACATCATCATCATAAAAACATCAACATCATCAAAACATCAACATGATCCTTCCTTTCGGAATTATGGGATTTAGGTCTTTACGGAGTTACCAATGATCATTCCTTTCGAAATTACGGGATTTAGGTCTTTACGGAGTTACTAACGATCCTTCCTTTCGGAAATATGGGATTTAGGTCTTTATAGAGTTACTAATGATCCTTCCTTTTGGGATTACGGGATCAACTCATTTGTGGAACTCAGACAATCCTTTCTATTGGAATTACGGGATCAACACATCTGTGGAACTCAGACAATCCTTCCTATTGGAATTATGGGATCAATTCAATGATCCTTCCTTTCGGAATTACGGGATCAACACATCTGTGGAACTCAGACAATCCTTCCTATTGGAATTATGGGATCAATTCAATGATCCTTCCTTTCGGAATTACGTGATTTAGGTCTTTACGAAGTTACTAACGATCCTTCCTTTTGGAATTATGGGATCAACACAGATGTGGAACTCAGACAATCCTTCCCATTGGAAATACGGGATCAACACATTTGTGGAACTCAGACAATCCTTCCTATTGGAATTACAGGATCAATTCAATGATCCTTCCTTTCGAAATTATGGGATTTAGGTCTTTACAGAGTTACTAATGATCCTTCCTTTCGGAATTACGGGATCAACACATATGTGGAACTCAGACAATCCTTCCTCTAGGAGTTATGGAATCAACACACGTTCTCAAGTACCGAAGTCTCCGGATCCATTATGAACCGAAGTTCAAGGATGATACAATCCTACCACATTCACGGGGACCGAGATCTCCGGATACATTTTGAACCGAGGTTTAGGGATGATGCAATCCACCACTTTCACGGGGGCCGAGACCTCTGGATACATTTTGAACCAAGGTTCAGGGATGATGCAATCCACCACTTTCATGGGGGCCGAGACTTCCAGATACATTTTGAACCGAAGTTCAGGGATGATGCAATCCTACCACATTCACGGGGGCCGAGACCTCTTGATACATTTTGAACCGAAGTTCAGGGATGATGCAATCCCACCACATTCACGGGGGCTGAGACCTCCGTATACATTTTGAACAGATGTCCCAGGATGATACAATTCCTCTTCATTCTCGAGGACCGAGGTCTCCGGATCACTTTAGGGCAAGTGCCCAGGGATGATACAATCCCACTGCAACATCACTACTCCCCCTTTCGAGGAAGGTCTTTTTGAACAACACCAAGCTTGTCTCGAAAGTGTTCGAACTTTACCCGAGACAGAGGATTTATTAGTACATCATCATTCAAACCATCATCATCTACATCTTCAGTATGTGAATACTGAACTATCACCATATGTATCTCCAGTATGTGAATGCTGAAAGCATCATCATCTATATCTTCAGTATAGAAATACGGAATCATCATCATCTGCATCTACAGTATGTAAATACTGAAACATCATCTATATCTTTAGTATGGGAATACTGAAACATAATCATCTACATCTTATCTCATATGTAGAAATACCGAATTTTTATGTGTTACAATCGGAACATAGGGTTCTCTGTCATCACAAATCTGGTTATCACATAGAATCATTGTAGTATCCATCTTCAGGTCAAATATACCTGATATCAGCTTCCGAAGCCATATGACTTCACAACTTAGCAGAGCAATCTGCTATGTATTTTGCTTCAGCCGTGCTACGAGAAACACTAGATTGTTTCCTGCTAAACCATGAACTCATAGCAGACCCCAAACAAAAGCATCCACCTAATGTGCTTTTCCTATCTGAGATACTTCCAGCCCAATCTGCATCTATGTAGCCATACAATCTATACTCATGGCTACCATCAAAGTCTATAGTCCCTTTCAGATATCTCATCACATGTTTTGCGGTTACTAGGTGAACTCGTCTTGGTTGAACAAGATATTGACTTAAGGTGTTCACAGCAAAACAAATGTCTGGTCTGGAATTTGTTCAGTACATTAATGACCCAATGATATATCTATAATGATTCACATCCACTAACTCTGATGAGTCATCAGCTAACAACTTCAGGTTGGAGTCCATGGATGTGGCCATGGATTTGCATTCCAACATATTGAATCTCTTCAATATCTCTACCGCATACTTTCCTTGGTTGAGAAAGATTTCTTCTGAACTTTGTCATATTTCTAGACCTAGGAAATAGTGCATTAACCCAAGGTCTTTCATCTCAAATTCTTCTGCTAGTTTCTTCTTGCTTTCCATGATCTGTTTCTCCTTCCCTGTCAAGAATAAGTCATACACATATAATAACAGGATGACAGGTTCATCTTCTACAACCTTGAGATAAAGGTTAGGATAAGCTTTACTCTTGGTAAATCCC
>LPNX011055068.1:452798-497841 GCA_001517045.1 Pseudotsuga menziesii | reverse complement strand
TATGGAGGATACTACATACTTTCCTTTATGTCTCGAAATCATATCGTATACATCATTCCCCATGATCAACTATTATTCTTTGATCATAGCTTCTTTCATAGCTTTCTTTTCTTCATCTTGAGTTATCTCTCATACCCATGGTAGTCTTCATCCTTCGAGGTGGATCTACTGCTCTTTGAAGCTCTTTCTTTCGTCATGGTGTCTCTAACCCTGGGAGCTTCAAATTCATGTTTATTGAATTGTCATCACTTGTTCTTTGGAACAATTCTCATCCTTCTTTTCTTGTAGGATATTGTACAGGACCTTTCCTACAATTCAAATGCACCAGTTGCATGGTTAGAACTATTTCATAAATCATATGCATAACGACAAATTCTTATGCATCATGCAACTGTTTAGCCAATACAACATTCATCCATATCTCACAGAAACTTTCTAGACTAATCCAATATGTCAGCAAAGAGGTTTGATAAGTAGCAATGGAGAGTTGTATAGCACCATGAGATACTTACCCATCACATGCATATTAGTAGTATACAGTCATTAATGCAAACAATCTATCATGCATAACACATCAACTGAATATAATCAAATGTAAAACAATATCATGAAATGACAATTGAATACTTATCTTTTATTTGTTTCGTGGGTAGAATCCATCTTGATCATTCTGCTTTATCATCATTTCTTATCCAAATGATAAGATGGATAAGAGGTTCATTAATAATTGAGTTCTTCATATTCCTCATCGCTTGAGGTATTTTCTTTGAATGGTGATGGCTTGATATTCAATTTACTCCCATCTTTCTTCTTCTCTTCTTATGAGACGAGCTTCTTCTTCTTCCCAAAGTCAACTGAAAGTAATCACTTTCTTCTGGCACACATTCCTCGCATGAATGAATCCAATGATCATGGGAGGCCATTCAAGGTGGCTATCACCACTTCTTCATTCTCTGCTTCTTCTTCTACTGCTTCAAGATGTTATGCATTCTGGATCTTCACATTCTTCAACTGTTTTCTCAAATCCATCTTCTGAATTATGTTCTTATCTTCAAATAGCTTGATCAAGAAATCAAACATCTTCGGTGTCTTTAGGGAAGACACTTGTGGTACAAGTTGATCTGTGATTGAATCAACAGTGATCTTCTTGGCCTTGATCAAGTTCTTCTTATGTAAGGTTTTGAGGCTCATCTCCCTCTAGAACTGGAACCTCTCTACTCATGTAGGTGTCCAATTCATTTTCTTCAGAGAGATCAAATACTTTCATGCTTGGAATTTTTCAACTTCACCAAGCTTATCATCAAGCTGATGTGATAGATCACTTTGAAATGAGAACCTCAAATGCAAATATCAAAAGATTAGATCTTACCGATTTGAGGTGTCCGTCCTGCTTCCAGAGTTGGATGATCTAGGGTTTGTCAGAGAAAACCTAATTTTTAAAACTTGGAATCTTTTAGATCTTATTGGATAGAAAGATATATCTCTTCAAATGGAGCTATCCAATGTACTCCTTTTCTGAAAATAGTGGAGGGAAGCTCCTGGAATAGGAAGCCCTAGTTTTCCAATTTCTTCTGCAGAAATTCCTGTTACTGTTTCTGTGATATATCTGAAATTACTGCTCCTATGTGTCTGAAATTTTGTACTAAGGTAACATCACATGTCCTTGATCCAACACCATAGGTTTCATCAGAGTTGGTTTCACCAAATTTTATTTATGATCATTTTCCCAAGGTGACCTGTTACAGGACTGTTCAGAATAGTGAAGTTGTACGGCATGCCACGTGTCACTGGTTCATCTTCAGGTTCTAAAATTTAGAACAACAAAATTAAAGTCCATTCTATTTCTGGAACATCTTCAGGAATTTCATTTGGACCTTTCTATCCCAAGCTATAGCAAGTTTCCCTAGGTGTCCTGTTTAGGGATGAATTATGGAAGAGGCTGGATCCCTAACTTGGAGGGATCATATATCCTAGTATATAGCGAATATGAGGCTGAATTTTGGACACAGTGTTCATCAGGATTTTATCTTCGGTATTTGAAATTTTCAGCTCTTGATGCTTCGCAAATATTGGGATATAGCTAATATACTAAAACTTAGTAGTTTTAGTATTTAGGGTTTTTCTAGCTCCGGGTCAAACTAGGGTTTGACTTTCCCAGAGTTTCACCCAACCAAAAATATTGATCCAGGTCTCTAAACTTATATTTTGATGAGGAGAGCTATCCTATTCTGGGTTCACTCAAAAATTCTTCTTCTGCAAGAAGCCCTAATTTCCCACATGGAAAACTAAAAATGCTCGGAATCAAATTCTGTTTCGACAGAAAGATGCGCCCTTCAATGGAGAGTCAGCCTAGCCTTATTTTGCTGATCGATTGTGGAGAGAGAACTAAAAAGTAAGAAGCCATAGATTCTGTAGCTACATAATGTCTTCTTTTCAGGGTGGCTCTGATACCATGTTAAATTTTCATATGCTTAGCTAAGACATCAGTATTTGATTTCATTTTTCATAACAAAAGCATATAAACAAGATCACTGAAAGATAGAAAAGCATAACCATACAAAAGGAACACAAAGATTTATCCTGGGAAAACCCTAAAGGGAAAAACCTAGCAAAAGGTTCCTCAATATAGATGCCCCAAAAAGATAAAAGATAAAACTAGCAAGGAGATCAAATCTTGATCCTCCTCCTTCTCCAGCTACTTCTCTTCTCCATTAATGCGCTACACAAGTGAGAGTGTGTGTTCAAATGAGGAGAGCTACACCTCTATTTATATTCATTCATTCACTTCAATTAACTCATCCGACATGTAGGTTCGAGTTAATCATGTAGGCTCGAGTTACACATGTAGGCTCAAGTAACCACACTGGGGTGCTAATGACCCACCTCTACAATTAGAGGGGACAACCTCATGACTCTTATTAGTTCTTCCAATTAGAAGCATCGGGGTACAAGATAATACAAGTGGTCCTCCTGGTAGGACCATCGGGGACCAAAAAAGATACATATAGAATATTCTTCGAAGTTACAATATTTCAACATTTCTTAAGCAAAGAAACATGAAAAACATTATGAGCCCTAGTGCTAGCTGGCAATGCAAGTCTATATGCAACTGGCCCTATTCTTTCAAGCACTTCAAACGACCCACAATATCAGGGTGACAACTTGGCACAACTTCCAATTTTCAAGGAACTCTTCTTTGCCCTCACTATGAGGTAAACATGATCCCCCACATTGAACTCTCTGTTCACCCTATTCTTATCAGCATAGCTCTTCTGTATGTCCTGGGTTGCTTCCAGATTCTGCCTAATCTTTACAACCTCCTACTCCATCTCCTTGAGCAATTCTAGGGCCAATCACAACCCTGTTCACTGGATTATCCCAAGTCATTGGTGTCCTACACCTCCTTCCATACAAAGCTTCATATGGACTCATCCCCAAGGATGCTTGTTGTCCATTGTTATAAGAAAATTCTACCAAGTGTAAATAATATTCTCACTTAGTTGGTTTGTCCATCACGGACGTGCAAAGCATGTCTTCAAGCACTTGTTTAACTCTCCGTTTCTGACCATCAGTTTGAGGATGGTAGGCAGTGCTGAAGTTTAGCTTTGAACCCAAATATGTAAACAATCCCTTCCAAAAATTGGAAGTGAACTTGACATCTCTTTTAGAGACGATTTCCTTAGGTAATCCATGCAATTTTAAAATATCCTTCATGAAGATATTTGCAATGTCATCAGTCTTATGTGTAGACTTGATCGGTATAAAATGGGCTTCCTTGTCAACTTGTCCACCACAACCATGATGGAATCATATTGTCTCCAAGTCATTGGCAATCCTATAATAAAATCCATGGAAATAACTTCCCATTTCCATTCCGGAATTGGAAAATACTGTAACAAACATGTTGGGTGTTATGATTGACCTTCACTAGCTAACATTTCATGCACCTTGAAATATATTCAGCCATGTCCTTTTTCATTCCTGGCCAGAAGTATTGCTTTCTAACTGTAGCAATTGTCTTTTGATATTCTAGGTGACCAGAATATGGAGCTTGATGGATCTCATCCATAACAACTCTCCTCAAATATGCTACATTTGGAATGTAAATTCTGTTCTTATAGGTAAGAAGTGCATCTTCTTCCAATTTATATTCCTCATACCTCTTTTCAAGGCTTTGCTGCTGCAACTTGTCCTTTACCTGCACATACAATTCTTCTTCAACAACATGATTAGCAATCTACTGCCTCAACTCCGATTGGAAAACACTAATGGATTCCACATGCATTTCCTACACCTTCCTGCGGAGTGCATCAACTACCTTATTCTCTTTTCCCTTTATGTGATTGCTTTCAAAATCAAACTCACATAAAAAATTTAGCCATCTATCTTGCCTAGCATTTAGAGTAAGTTGATCAAACAAATACTTCAGACCACAATGGTCTATCCTTAGCTCAAATATTCTGCCCATCAAGTAATGCCTCCACATCTTGAGAGCATGCACTATGGTTGCAAGTTCCAAATCATGAGTAGCATAGTTCTTCTCGTGTTCCTTCAACTTTCTTGACTCATAACATATCATGTGGTTGCCTTGCATAAGAACTCCTCCTAGTCCTTGACCGCATGGATCAATACACACCAAAAAATCCTTCTCTGGGTTTGCAACCTTCAAGACTGGTGCACTCGTGAGAACATTCTTCAACTGCTGGAAGCTTTCTTCACACCTCAATGTCCATTCAAACTTTATTCCCTTCTTTTACAAAGAAGTAATGGCATATGCAACCCTGGAGAATCCTTCAATGAACCTCTTGTAGCATCCTGCAAGTCCCATAAAATATATTACATCTGTCACATTTCTTGGAGTAGGCCAATTCATTATGGCTTCAATCTTGTCAAGGTCCATAGATATACCCTCTTTTGAGATAATGTGACCCAAGTATTGAATTCTATCTTTATAGAAGTCACACTTGCTCAACTTTGCATACAATCGATGCTCCCTAATCAATTGTAATGTCAATCTCAAATGATCTTCATACTCTTCCTCATTCTTAGAATAAACAAGAATTTCATCAAGGAAAACAAGAACAAACTTGTCCAAATACCTGCTGAAGACACTATTCATAAGGAACATAAATGTAGCTAGTGCATTTGTGAGACCAAATGGTACCACTACAAACTCATAATGCCCATACCTTATCTTGAAGGTTGTCTTATGAATGTCTTCATCCTTGATTCTCACCTGATGGTAACCAGACCTCAAGTCAATCTTGGAAAATACCTTTGCTCCCCTCATTGGATCAAAGAGGTCATCAATCCTAGGGAAAGGATACTTATTATTCACCATAACCTTGTTCAACTATCTGTAATCAATACATAATCTGAGTGTACCATCCTTCTTCCTTACAAACAGAACTAGTGCTCCCCAATGAGATACACTCGACCTGATATAATTTTTCTCCAACAACTCTTGCAACTGCATCTTCAACTCTAACATTTTTGACGTACTCATTCTGTAGGGTGTTTTGGACACTGGTGCTACTCCTGGCCCAAGTTCAATCATGAAATCAATGTCCCTCTTTGGAGGAAGCCCAATAATCTCATCAAAAAACATCCTTGAATTCCTGCAATACTTGAAAGTCCTCCAACCTAGGAGTTTCATTCCCTGCTGCCTCCACAATATGAGCTGCATACAATTGGCAACCCTTCCTTCAAAATTTCTTCAACTGCATTGCTGAAATCTGCCTTACTGAAATTACCTTTGGAATGCCTCTTACAACTCTCAGGTTCCCTTCTTCATCCATGCATTCAAAAGTCTTATGGTAACAGTCAAGCTTTGCCTTGTGAGCTTCTAACCAATCCATTCCAATGAGAACATCATAGGAACCAAGGGGTAGAACATTCAGATCTACACAAGTAAACCATCCATTCATCACCAATGGACATTTCTCTACCACTTCACTAACCTTTCTCCTAGTTCCAGTGGCTAGCTGAACTAACCACGATTTTCTATGCCTTACTTTCTTGAAAGCACAAATCTCCACTACTCTAGGAGCAATGTAAATGTGGGTAGAACCAAGGTCAATCAAAATAGAAACTAATTTCTTAGCACTCTTACCTGCAAATTCAACCAAACTCGACTGGTGGTCTTCCTGGAGGTCCTCCAGCGCTACGTAAATCCTAGGGACGACCCTTGCTACTTGACCTACTGTTTGTACCTCTTGAATGTTGTAAGCTGGCCTTGCACTCTCATTCTCGAGTGGAAAATTCCTGTGCATGAGGGGTCCTCCACATCTCCAACATTGGAGTGGTTCTCTGATCTATTGTGGATCTCTTGGCTTTTCTCCCACCACTCTAGCTGGCTACTTCTCAGCTTGGGATGTTTACTTCCGCTGATTCCTGAAGTTAGAAGGTTTGAAAATTTTCTTCCTTTGGTCAGACTTCTCATTCTTTCTGTCCTTCCATGCCTTATGATAGTCAGGTTTTCCTCTGCTTTGCTCATAGAAACACTTAGATTTCCTTATTGCTTCTTCCAGAGTTCTAGGTTCATAAAACTCAATTATGTATTTGTAAGATTGAGGCAATCCACTCAGGAAACAATAGATTTTCACTTTCTCATCCTTGATGTACCTGACATATCTCAACATCTCCAAGAACTTGTTTGCATACTCTTCCATGGTCTGATGTCCCAACCTCAACTCATGAAATTATTTGATATTGTCATCATAGTACCCGTCAGAGAGGTATTTCTGCTTGAAATACTTCTGGAACTGTTTCCACACAATTTTTCTTTCATTAATCCTCTTCACTTTCCTGAAGTGCTCCCACCATATGGATGCTCTTCCAGTCAAATTGAAGATGGCTACTCTAGCCTTCATATTTCTTGAATAATCTTGAACTTGGAAATATTTCCTCATCCCAAGAAGCCAAGATTAAATTAGCTTCTTGACTATTCTTTATCTTGCCATTGAAGATAGGAGACCTAGCCTTCTTAAACTAATCATGTGAATGGTTCTGATAATGCCTCTTCCTCTTATTCTTGTGAGAAGAGGAACTTGAATCACTAGTGGATCCTTCAAAGTCAGATGACTCACTAGGAGATCTCTTTCTCCTTCTAGCTGTGCTCTTATTGCCTTCCGAACTTAATGTTTGGTCCCTAGAGTTCACCCGTCTTTGAATATCTGTCAAACTTTGCAGCATGGTTGCATTCAGCTGATTCTGCTCCTCATGAGCCTTGACCAACCTTTCATTGTCTTCCTTGTAGCTCTGCATATCCTCCCTGAGGCTTCTCATGGTGGCTGCAAAATCTGGGGAAGTATCTTGAAACCTCCTCCCATTAGACTCCGTTTCAACATTTCCAACTCAGACATTTTTCCCCATAGCATCTTCCTCATGCTCATAGGGATCCTGTGCATCATTCATGCCGTAGGTTCTCATGGTTGGGACAACAACCCACTCTTCCAAAATGCACTACGACTCTGCAAAATGTGTTATCAAACACCATTTGTTAGATACATAGTAATTCAAAGTTCAAACCATTTACTTATTGTCACCTGGCCTATCTAGGCCCAATACTATAACTGAAATCTCTATTAATTGTTCAACTCACCCCTTTCAGGCCTAACGCTGCAACTCGTAGTGCTGATACCACGTTGTAGTGATGACACCATTATGTAGATACTACTCTGTAGTGAAATACAATGCTGGTATCCAGGGATATTCTCAACCTTTTCAATTTATTCATTCAGACCCATTTAGGTCCCGTGCTGCAACCAACAGATCTGATACCATTCTGTCGCGTACCCATACCCCATTATCATGTGAAATTAAATTTTTCATCGAGAACCTTTACTATTCATCGAAACATAGGGCATGGCCATGAACCACTTCTTTGACATTTCCAACACAGTCACAATCCCTCCTATCTTCCACTGGTCATTTTGACGATATGCAAGGAAAGATCTCAGAGGAGATCGGACAGAGGAGAGAAATCACGACGGAAACCAATGATCACAAATGATTCCGCATCCGCATCTGGAATCAAATCAATGACTCAGGATTATCCTGCAACAATTGATGACCCGAAAAACTTGAGTTGTGGGATTGGGAAATATGTAAGTGATACTGCAACCCCGCATCCCGCATTCTGCATTCCTGCATCCCGCATGTGGAAATGAGTGTTGTGGAAATCGAAATATGGAAAGGTGCATTGTGGAATGAAAACTGCAGAACACGGTAATCCACAAAAACAAATCTCTGCATCCTGCATCCCTCAATTGTGGAAAGGGAACTGCGGAAAGGAATTTGTGGAGGTCCAAATCTGCCAAAGGATGTCTTCCGCATCCCTCATCCTGCTTGTGGAATAAACCATTGCGGAAGAATGTTTCTACTCAAAAATTCGACCTGCTAATCGAAGCCTTTGAACAGACTTGGCCATCCAAGACAACAACAATCCAATAATCTAACCCTGCAACTTAGTTTAACAATGCATTGAAGGAAACATACATAGATGCCTATGATTGCAGTTATTCAAAGGAACAATTCATCAATCCAACACGACCGACATGTTCATCATATTCCATCAAGCAATTACAATGCAAGAAATACAATTACAGAGATTAACATATAAACAAACACTTATCTTGAGAAGATCTTGTCCCGCAACCATTTATGTTACTGCTATGTTCCACCCAACCATTTGCTAGTGTGCTCATCAATCTCTCAGCAACAATGCCACCCCCGAGCTGGGCATGACTTCCTTAAGGAATAAGGGAACACCAACAGACTCATACATAGCCAAGGGTGCAACAAAACTCAGCCAATCCAACACAATTGGGTTTATCAGGCTACAAGGAAAAATAAGCCAAACATATGGGTTTCACAGGCTACTCAGCTAAGCCATCTCATAGTTGGGCTTCACAGACTGTTCACAGTCAAGCCAACATTCACCTTAAGGACTAGTCAAGCCAATAGATGGGTTTATCAGGCTGTACAAAGTTAAGCCATCTCACTATTGGGTTTATCAGGCTACTTAGACAAGCCAACATTCGCAGTTTGGTTTATCAGACTATCCAGCCCAAGGTTACTCACAAGGTCAAACACAACAAGACACAGGCAAGCCAATGGATGGGTTTATCAGGCTATCAGCCAAGCCATCCTTCCAGTTGGGTTTATCAGGCCTCTAAGGCAATGGGAAGGAAGAATTGCTAAGCTATTGAGCTCATTTACAAAGCTAAGGACACCTTCATAAGACCTATATGGCCTGGCTTCCCCACTTCCTACACACCCAACACAAGGAAGTGTCCCCTTCTTTGCTCCACGGTCCCTCAGGCTACACCTTCCCTTCCAGTGCTCTTCAGGATGTGCATAGTAGGTTCACCAACCCCTCTTATCTTATTGTGAGGTTCCACACTAGGTTTATCAAGCACATTCTATGTCTCTGCCACTCCTAAGTCTTGTATATGGTCTAGACCCAAACCAGGGTGCATAACACAAAAACCACAGGGAGACTCATAAACACCGTATTGACTCGGGAACACAAGTAAAAGGGTCTCATACACTATGCGGTTCAATATAACACTGCAACATAACAACCACAGTCTCGCCAAGGGAAAACACTTGCAGAACGTGAAGGATACACATACAGGAGAACTCAACTATCGAAGAGCTTCCATGCAAAAAATGAGAATAATGATCGATGAGCAAGACGTCCCGCAGCTCCCAAAACGTGAATCCAAATGAAGAGGTGAACGCCTGAGAAAAATGGCATACGATTTTGGGTGTTTTTCTTGCCCATGAATTCAAAACATGACATTCAAAACTGGGTGCTCTTCCCAATTTGAATTTTCCCACACTCTTCCCTTTCCATGCAATAACTACCTCAACCACATTCTGGCAGAAATAAATGGTTGGGGAGAAAGACAAGAAAAACGGGTGGTTGACAATTTTGATGGGTTTTCCCCATGACACGTGTATTTTCCCCAAACTGGATCAAGGTTAACATTCCCCCCCCCTTATCCTTAGGAAAACCATGCCCCCATCTCATTATTCGTTGCATTGACATAGTTGGCTGTGGGTTTTTCATTAATTTTCATATTTACATGATGTTTACAAACGTGCTTGACTTAGCACATAAACCGTAGGCATCAACCATGATCGCCTATATACCAAAAATTAATCAATGAAAGGGCCTTGGCCTTGAGCTCCATGCCATGATTCCATATAATATTTACATCATATATATTAATGCAAATGGGGTCAAAACCGGGGTGTTACATAAACCATTACTTGCATGGTTGCTATCAAAATTCCTCATGTTACCTAATCAATTGGCCTTTTACCAAGGACTGCACATTCCTTCAACCATCCTTTTGATCAAGGATTTGTTTCCCTAACCTTCTTCATATGGTTGTTGGTCACATGCAATAACATCATCAACATCTTCAACCATGGTTCAACCATCTTCTGCAATATCTATTAGTATACCACTAATGCATATCCATTTCATATATTTTAATCTCTTGCATTTCCAACATTCCTCGGTCATTATTTATGTACATAAAACTCAAAAAACATACATGCAATAGAGGGTAGTTGAGGAATTCCCCCTTTCCAAATCCTCATCATAGCATGGAATTCCTCTTTCACATCATAGCTGATCCAATTCATGGACTCTCTAGCAAACAAACAAAGGATCATTAGCTATGATCTCTTACCAAGTAAAAAATCAATACATATACATATGTATAACAATTATACTTGCTACTTTCTAAGCATACAATTCTTATGCTACAAACATAAATAGTTTAAGGTGAGAAATTTTCCTTTTCACCAATGCTTCCTTATGGAGATTATTCTCCAATTTCTGCTACAACCGTCTTCTCATCCCTTTGTAACTTTCCTTAGTCACACTCAACTCCCATTGCACTATGTCTATAAGGATGGTTCACCCATCAGATTTACAAGTTTCATTTTCCTTACATTCTAGAAACTACCCCCATTGACAATTTTTTGTTAAGTCAAGGTTATAGGAACTTCTCTATCCTAATCCCCAAGACATAAGATTTTCTTCTTCTAATTCTAATTGTGCAACATTGTTCCCCTATGAATAATATTTCCAAATCCTATCCTCCTACTCCATTCTGAATTTGGATATGTAATTTACATTACTTCAAAATGTCAATTTTGCAAATTCTGTACTTATTCCACAATTGCAATTAGCCTTAGAGGCCAACTTTGACCGCTTGCAGAAGTAAATATAGGGAGAACTAAGAAAACTCTTCTACTAGGAGAAGTTAGTTCATATGACAAGGATCACTCAACAACCTTCAATATTTGTTCTGATGCACTAGCCAACTGCTATAAGAATTTTGGTTTTACTACTTCTAACTTTTCCACTTTTTCACAAATTTCAATTTTTTACCAAAATTGGCTCTCTCAAACCAAGCATTTTGGGAAAAACTTTGTCTAATGGAAAATGTCTATCTTGATGAGTAAGGGAAATGTTGGGATAAATTTTTTTCTTGGTTTCGATATCTAGGGTCACTTTTACCTCCCTCAATATTTCCAAAATCCCCCCAAAGTGATTTGGAATAATGCTTTTTGTCCTTCTTTCACACCCCAGTTTCATACCCCTTGGAATTTGGTTCCAATATTCTATAGTTAACTTCATACCTAGTCCATGGCCATGATATAACAATTTCTTCCCAAATCGATCTCCGATCGGGCCTTGGGACACTGATCTTTGAAAGTGACTAATTAAACATTTTGACCAAATTGGAGCAAAATGGGATCAAGCCTCTCACTGGTGCTTTTGTGACCTTTGTAAATGGAATCAGAATGCTTTAGGTGTCATCCAATTATGATTCGAACTACTCCTCCTATGGAAAAACCAAAAATTGGGCTCTATACTCATTTTTTCCCCGATGTGTCCATCCCAACTTTTTCCAAGCCTTTTTGACTTTTGCGATAAAAAATCGGAAATCAGAATGCACAATTGATATAAAAAGACTCATTCAAGAATTCGTGACTCTGACTTCTATCTTCTATATGTCAGGAGTCAGAAATCGGAAGTGAAAAATAGATCCTTCATAAAGCTTTCCTAACCTCCCGACTTCGACTACTACATTCGATACGTCAGGAGTTGGAAGTTGGTAATCCAAAATGGATTCCATATAAGACTTACTCAAATTCTCATCTCTAACTACTACCTTCCGTATGCCAAGAATTGGAAGTTGGAATTGTCGAATGACTTACAAATAAAACCACCCCGACTTCCTGACTCTGTCGACTACCTTCTGTATGTCGGGAGTCGAAAGTCGACACCAACATGACGATCCATCCACGAACCTACTGATTTCAATGTCAACACTTCGGCATCGACATTTTGGCACTATCCAAACTGTAACATCCCGGTTTTGACCCCAAGGGGGAGGTGAATGTGTGCCTTGATGCCGACCCCATGGTGTTGAATTGCATATGATGTAAATAGTGTTAATAAATTGTGGTGTGGAGCTTGAGGAAAAGGCCCCACCATGGATTTAGTGTTTTATGTTTCGACAATTAAAATCGATGCCGATGGTTTATGTGCTAGCTAGGCACAATATGTTTGAGACATTATGTAAAAATGCAAATTAATAAAAATACCACAACTAGCTATGTGCCACAACGTGAAAGAGATGGGGGCATGATTTCACAAGGAATAGGGAGGGGCAAATATTCAAACCCTTGAGCCGATGGGGAAAAGCAAAATGTCAAAGGGAAAACCCATAAAGCTGTCAACTACCCATTTTTTCTTTTTCCCCAATCATTTATTTCTGCCAGAAATTGGGTGAGGAAGTTATTTCCTTGGGATGGGAAAGGTATGGGAGTCAAATTTGAATTGGGAAGACCACCCATTTTGGAAAAAACATGTTTCCAATCCATTATTCACCCATGCATTTCATTCCTCATCCATTCTCATTCATGTTTGGGCTCCCTCATGCAGTTGAAGGTGGCTGAGCTCTATCCTTCACAATTTTCCTGCTGTTTTCTTCACTTCTCCATGCCCATAATTCGTTTTCTATGTTATTGGGATAATGGGAAGAAAGGGACCACGATTTTGGGGTTTTAAGACGCCATTTTTTCCCCTGTCAGCTTGGTGGGGAGTTCCCCCTCATGATTTTTGTTGTTTCCTCATTGTTCCATACCCAAAAATTGGTTTCTGTGTTACTCAGTGGTTAGGGAGCCAAGATTTCCTGATTTGTGGGTGAATGGAGGTCAGTTTTGCTCCTACTATGCCAATAAATGTTTTATGAGTCCAGATGTACGATTTGGGGTTTATTGTGGTCGAGTTTGCTCCCATATTTCCCAAGAATGATTCCTGAAATCGTAATTTCTCAGCCAGGGTTGTCTCTCCCACCTGTCGTTTTCGTTTGTGGTTGCCAAACATTTCTCTACAACCTAGAACTTGTATTTTGTTGGGAAGGACATTATTGTGTTAGCTTGGATGAGTAAGTCCAAGGAACCCATCTGTTAGATGGTTGATTGTGTTTGGATGTGATTGTCTGATTGGCTGAGTAAGTCCAAGGAACCCATGTGGTATTGGATTATTGCCTTAGTAGCCTCTGAAACCCAATTGTTTATTGGTTGGGATGGACAGTCTGTGAAACCCAATTGTGTGTTGGATTTACTGTGGGTATATGGTATTGTTGTGTGTAAGCCTGTTGTTCCCTAGTTCCTTGTGGAAATCATGTCCAACTTGGTGGTGGTAGTGATGCTGAGAGATTGATGAGCACACTGGCCTATGGTTGGGTGGAACGTTGCAACAACATAGCTAGTTGCGGGGAAGCTTCTTCTCAAGATAAGTATTTCTTGTATTTAACTCTGCAACTGTATTTATTTTGTAAATTATCATGAACATGTTGAATGCTTGAATGTGAATGAATGTATTTTCTTCTACTGTTTAATGAATTATACATCTGCATGTGTATGTATTTACTTCAATGTATTTTATTTTATATGTTATGGGGTTAGATTTCCTGTTTGATAGCAACAGTAGTGAAGGTCATGTCCTCTCCATCGTTAAGATGAGGGGAGGGGATGTGACACAAACATTAATAACATGAACCTTCCCACCTTCCAATTCTGATGTTGGGAGTTAGAAGTCAACAAGATGCCCATATTACTGCCAACTTCTCATACTTATATATTTCACATCCGAAGTCTGTTTTTGACAAAATGGATGTCACTGGAAAGATATTGGAAAGCTCTATGCAACACTGTGATCCTTTGTAACATTTGAATATTTTTATTTTTGACCATTATATAATTCACAACTTCACTAAACACTTATAAACACTTCTTGTGAAATTTTGATCTTTTTCCTGTAGGCATGGATTCCGACCCAAACATCCCCAGTGTTGCAACCGTTTTCTCTGATACCACTCTGTCATGTCCCCTCCCATCAATACAACCACATAGGGAACATGAGTGATACAAGGGGTGCTAAATTTCGCCCCCAAGGCCATATTACAAAATTCATTAACAATTAAGTATGTGTGCAAATGCATGATTAACACACACAACGAGATTAAACACCATTAATGCACACACAACATGCAATTACCAACATGTTCATCACAGGAAGAACAATAGAATAATGCACACATATAACCTAATTTCCATGCTATGCACAAGAATTCAATTTAATCATTCAACTGGACCAATTTATTCACTCTGACATAAACAAACAATCATTCATAATACATAAAATTGACACAATTAGAGATAATAGTGAACACTTATATTTTAATTGAAATAACCCGATCAACTAGCCATGGAAGTGCAACGTTCCACCCAACCGTATGTCTCTTCCCAGCCTATATTCTTTCGGCAATCAGAGACCACCCCCAAGCTAGGAAAATGTATCCATTAAGGAGGAACTACTCAGGCTCACTCACAGCCATAGGCACAATCATTCAGGCTAAGCTAGCAAACAACTAGGTTTATCAAGTAAGTAGGGAGATAAGGAGATGAATTCTAAACCAATGAGCTCAACCACAAGTCTACATGCATCTCAATGGCCTCGGCTAGCCTAGGAACCCTTATTACTTCCACTCTCATCCTAAGTAAGGTCCCCTTCTCTACTACAAAGTCCCTTGGGAACCCCTTCCCTTAGCACTGACCTGAGAAAGAACAGGTTGTCCAAGCTACTATCCCATTAGAGACTCTTTCCTTCACGAAATTTATAATAAAACCAAACCTCTGAACTCCCTCCCGCTTCAATCTGCTATTGGATTTTTCCCAATTTCTGGCCATGCGACTGTAAATCACAAAATTTCACTTTTAGGCTTCCAAATTTGGGTCTTCCCATGGATTTTTAGGACTTTGGCACTCTCAATTTCTCCCCAGGGTTTATATCTATGGATTCCCCAATGGATTTTACTTCTTCCATGAATTTTTGGCCGATTTTGGAACTTCAAAACACAACTTTCCAAGTTGTGGTTTCTAGTTTTTCCATTGTTGGGGATGCATAACGTGCTCCAAATTTCTATTTGGTTGTTCAAAAATGGAATGGGGAGGATGGAAAACTATTTTCAATGAGGAAATATGACTTATGGGTCAAGTAAACTCATCCCATAACCTATCATACAAATTTATGGGTTTTCCCATTCTTCATTAATGCATAAGTTGATTTTTCAACTACTTTCTTACAAGATAAATCAATTCCAATAAGGAAATTCAAGGTGGGTCCTCAAGATGACATTTGGAAACACATGGTTTAATCCCATAACCCCCTCACCTCTCCCTATTGTATACACATGTCCCTCATTTTAGTTGTTTCCATAGTCATTTTTGGGGATTTTATTTGCATTTATACATATTTACATGCTTCTACAATTTCCATGGCTTACTAGCACATGGCTCATGGAATATAAAATATTTTCCTATCACAAGTCAAGTATTCAATAACCGGGCCTTGGCCTTGAGATCCACGCTAGGAATTCATACACTGTGTATGAAGAATATTTACATATCAATCCGATACATTCTAAGGGTCAAATGGGGGTATTACATGTGCCTTCCATATTCACTAGAACACACTATTAAGAGTGTGCTTTTCTCTTAGCATGTTATAAAAAAGGTTTCATCCTAGACTGGCTCCATCAAGGTCTCCAAGTCTACTCAAAACATCAACATTTAGAAGCCCTTACCAATTTTTTGTGCATCAAAGGAAATGTGCTTTTCTTCTTCTAGTGGGAACATGTCACATACCAAAGTGTTTTGAACTTCATTTGTTGGATACCCTATATTATACATGTGAAACAAGAACATAACTTATTATCATTTCTTAGAAAATCAAGTATATTGGAATTTCCTTGCCTTACCTTACATGTACTCTCTTATTGTGTCCTTCTTGTAGCTAGGTTTAGAACTATAAACTATTAGTATTCTTGATTTGTTTGCAAGGAGTTGTACTTAACATATTAGCATTTGTTGGCATTGTTTTCTCCCACCATTTCTTGCTTATTGTGGAACACAATCAAGAGGCTTTGCAAAATGCACTTATATGTTTGGAGATAGTGATATTTTATATTGTGAAACAATATGCATACCATGTTCACCCACACATTCAAGAAGTTCGAAAGTTACTTAGAAAAAGGAGTAATTCATTTTGACAAAGTTGTATTTGGAAATCTATAAATACCCAAAAAGATATAGAGTCCATAGTATTGAAGAAAAACTTTCATTTCTTTTACATTAATTGACATATGTTGCCAATTTGGTCATGTTTTTTCAAATTTATTGGTATACTTGATTTGGCTCAAAACTTTGAAAATTGAATCAATGAGCTATATTTACATATATTGATAGTATTGTAGTTAATATAGATGAGTTTAATTTATATGTATTTGTTTGTGTTGCTTTGTTTTAGATTTTTCTTGATATATATTGATATGTTTTATCTTTGGCATTTCACAATATTTAATATTGTAATGGACACTATATTTGTCTTTTAATTTTGTGGTATTCTCATAAAAATATGAAAACGATAAGTAACTGAAATATCTTGTACGGTGAGGAGTATGAAAAAACCATTTACATTTATTTGATGTTTGGGAATGTCATATTTTCATAAGTTTGAGTAGTTAATAGTAGACTATTAATCTAAAAAGGGTCTCTCTATTTATTAAGGTCCACTAAGTAGTTGGTTCTCATTAAATATTGACCAAGTCAAGTAGTTAGGATTTTGGGATGTTGAAAGACTATTTAAAGAGCTAAGAGACTATAAGTCGTTTTGTTAAGAAATAATGTATTTGAGCTATGCTTAAGTGAAAGGTTTCCCAACCTTAAGAGTTGTGTGAACATTGCTTCCAAAATTTATTCTTGTAATATAGGGATTATTTACTAAAGCATTTGTCTTTTATATTGTCTAATGTTTCTTGTTATGCACTATAAATTATGGTTTATTGCATCTTAAATATCAGAATATCTTGTGTTGTTTTAATTTTCAAGGTTAAAGAACACCACAAGTGGTATCAAAGCACTTTCCCGAGCCAACATTCCCCATAATTTTACAATTTTTTTAACGTTATAAATGTGTTCCAACATCTTTAAGAAAATGAGAGATATATCACTTAGTGGGTAAACTTGTGGTTGGGGAAGCATACACGCAGAGAATACAATTGTTACTTAGTCACAATTGTTGAATATTGTTGTAACCTATCTTGGTAACCCTTCTAGTAGTACCGCATCAGACAACACTTGTATACAGAACCTCACTTCCACATACCCTCTATGTATATCAGAAGTCCCCTAGGATACTTGAAACCCACTGTATACAATACCATTGAACATCTTGTTGCTATAGTGGCACTGGGCATAGAATTTGGGAATATTACTCTCTTACACCTAGTAGTTGGATAGTATGATGAAGGGCACAATTGAGAATCCTTAGTTAGGGCCCTAAGAGATTGGTACAGACATTATTGTTGGACCCTACATGTATATCATATATATATAGCACTTGGAATTCCATCGTCCTTGCAAACTTGGAAACCCTAACCGATATTGTTAGTAAATGAAATACCTACATCTTTGCATCCAATGAGAATTTGGCAAGTTTGTCAGTGCGATAACATTATTTGGATATCGTTGACACCCTTGTGGGAGACCTATCTCAAAATAATACTTGCATCATGTTGATCATGTTGGTATATCTCTCTCTCAACCTTTGTTGGGTGGACCCACAATTTCCATAATCAGTGATACATGTCAAAATAACATTTTTTTCAGCTCCTAGTTAGTTTGATATAAGATGGTGTTAATCCTTTTTCTATCACAAGTGGTCCCATGGTACACACCTACATTGATAAAAACATAGATGAACCGACAGGGGATCCACCTCAAGACAATCCAAAATTGGCATCATCGAAGTGGGAAGTTGGCCGAATCACCATCAATATGGATAACCAACAACACGTAATTGGTGTTTCTTAACACATGAGGATCTAGCCTAAATAAGAGGATCCCACCCATAAACCATTTGTGAATGAAGGGTAAGGATCTCTCACTCTTTTCCCTAAATCCCATCCTTCACCATTTTTGGATAACAATTCATGGCACCATTTCCAAAGGTTTACATGTGCAATGCAAATTTGATGGTTTCAATCCCTTAATTTGGATTACCCAAATGGAACACTATTTTTCTTTCCATGGCATTCATTATGATCTCTACAAGTTAAAACTTGGGGTCTCATAATTATACTTAGAATGTTGGAAATAATATCAGAAACATTATCATCATTATGTCCCTTAGAGCTGATATGCGAAAATACTTCATGATATTTTTTGAAAGGAATACTAACTATCTGGGAAGGTTAACCAAATTATGCCATATTTATATAGTTTTGGACTATATTACACTATTTGACCAACTGGAAATATTCATAGAGGGCCTCATTGATAATTTTTTCAAGGGATGCTTCATTAGTGTCCTCAAAGAGGAAATCCATGCACATTTCCTTGTGCAAAATCCCATAACATGGTTAGAATCTCATAATAGATCTAGAGAAATCAAACTAGTGATAAATGCCCAACCCAGAAAACCTTCATTTCCATGGCTCTTGCTCCTAGAAATTCCAACACACATCCTCTAAGAATCCAAAAGTTATCTCTTGATACGATGGCCAAATGTCAATGCCTTGAACTTTGTTAAAATTGTGATGAAATGTTTTTATATGGGCATAAATGCAAAGAACATAAATGATTAAAATTTTATGTCTCCCCCCATGAACATCTCAAAGACTTAAAAATTGAAGGCCCTCCCAAACCAAAAGTGGAGGATTTTTCTCAACTTGTGGAAGAGGACCACACATTTCCAGCCCCTTGGGAGGAACCACAAATATAACTCCATTCCTTGTCAATATTCTCAACACTCTAAACATTAAATTTGCTTGACTACATCAAGCATCATAAATTCGTTGCATTAATTAGTAGGCGTAACACCGATAATTTTATTCATAGGTGTTGAAGAAACAAAATATTATGATTGTCCTATCTCAAACTTCCCAATGGTGGTACGATGAAATGTGGGGATTGGTGTGAAAATATAAAACTCTACATGGATGACAACAATTTAAAAACACAAATTTTTTCTATTGAAATGGGTAGTTGTGACATCGTTCCTAGGTGCAAAATGGATAAGGACTTTGAAACTGGTCACCATGAATTTCAAGGAACTATATATAAGCTATACCAAGGAGGGATACAACCATCATCTCAAAGGATTTCATTTAGTTTCTCCCCAAAAAGAGTTGGTGGACTCTATCAATCAATGTATTTCATCTCCAATAACCCCTTATTCATGTAGTCGAGTATTGACCTTCCTCTTTGATTGCTTTATAACTCAATTATATATACATATATGCTAACATTTGTGCAAAATTTGGATCATGTTAGACACTAGGATTCCAAAGGATGGGTGAAAAAATCAAAATAACAATTATGATTTGTTATGCATTTCAATTTCTCCTTATCTTTGGTTTCATTTAGAATCTACTTCAAAAAAAAATTAAAAATGCGTGAAGGATAAGCCTCCTTATTAGAAACAATTGTCCTAATGGTGTGAAAGGTGCATGCAAGATTGAATCTTTGGTATTAAGCTATTTATTTATTTTCATTTTTTTTCGTTTTTGAGTTATTAGATAATTCCACGTCTTATTAGGCTTTATTATTTTTAATTCTATTTGGAGTTATAGTTTCATTTAATTGATACAAATTTCATTATAAAAAATATTTAAAAAATAATTTTATCACTTCCAATCGTATGGAGAAGTTATTGAACAAAGTATTGAACTTATGTTTATACTAAGATGTTTTTTCTTAACTTAAACATTCATCACTCATTCATTTACTTTGAAACAATAAATACACATAAACTCAAATCATAGTACACAGAATTTAACATGGAAACCCTATTGAGAGAAAACCACAAAAGCTTATCGTTATAAATTGATGTAGGAACCCATAGACTATTACAAAGTTTGTAAGAACCAAGTTATTGGAGACACAAATCCCTTCAAATGAGCACCAACTCAACAATATGTAGGCACCAACCTACTAGAGACACCATTCTCCTCAACTGAGCACCAACTCAACAATACATAATCGCTAACCTAATAGAGACACCAATATCCTCCACTAAGCACCAACTCAGTAATATGTAGTCACCAACCTACTAAAGAATCAGGTACAAGAATGTTGACACAATCACCTCAAATATTACCTCATAATTAGCTTCAAATATTCTTCATAACTTGCCTCAGATATGCTCCATAATCTACTTCAAATATTCTTCATAACCTACCTCACATATACTCCATAATGTGTTACAAATATGCTTCATAACTCTCCTCATATGTACTCCATAATATACTAAAAATATGCTTCATATTCTTCCTTGGATCTGCTCCACAATATGCTTCAAATATGCTTCATAACCTACCTCATATCTACTCTATAATATGTCATAAGATCATCTTCAAACTACTTCCAAAATATGGCATGGTCACCTTCTACATGATCCTCATCCAAAGAAGAACCCTTATAAGATATTCCAAGATCACATCTCAAAGCAAACTATATAAGAGTCTTCCTAACAGTGATAGTTCGTAGTAGCAAAATTTCCATCAGCCAAGAAGAATAGATCACATCTTCAATCCTTCCTTTTCCATAAGTGCACCTCCTCCTCCTTAGAAAAACTTAGAAAACCCTTAGAAAAAAATTCAAGAAAGCTTATTCAAATATCCTAGAAAATCCTCAAGAGAACATCTTCAAAAGGATCCTTACATGTGCTCCTTATCTCCCTTCTCTCTAGAGTTGTACACTACTTAAAAGAGGAACTCTAGTGATGATGAGATGATGAAATGAGAGTGGTGCTTTCTTGAACCCTTATCTAGCCTCCTTTGGATATGCATACTTTCCTCTTGCTTGAGTGAAGTTTATGTTGCAAATGATCCATCTTCACTAGTATTTATATTAGAAAATGCCACTTTTCTTACTCGACTGACTTGCCTTCTGGATTGGATCATTTTCCCCTTTAACTTGGATGACTTAACCATTTGTCTGGGTCAATTTAAAATGGATGACTTGTTCTTGTTTTTTTAATTATTCTTTCATGTGGAATATCCTCTAAATCTACTCAAAACATCAACATTCATAAACCCTTACCAAATTTTTGTGCATCAAAGGAAATGTATTTTTCTTCTTCTAATGGGAACATGTCACATACCAAAGTGTTTTGAACTTCATTTGTTGGATACCCTATATTATACACGTGAAACAATAACATAATTTATTATTATTTTTTAGAAAATCAAGTATAATGGAATTTCCTTGCATTACCTTGCATATATTCTCCTATTGTGGCCTTCTTGTAGCTATGTTTAGCATTGTAAACTATTAGTATTCTTCATTTGTTTGCAAGGAGTTGTACTTGACATACTAGCCTTTGTTGGCATTATCTGCGCCCACCATTTCTTGCTTATTGTGGAACACAATCAAGAGGCTTTGCAAAATGCGCTTATATGTTTGGAGATAGTGATCTTTTATATTATGAAACAATATGGATATCATGTTCACAAACACACTGAAGAAGTTTGGAAGTAACTTAGAAAATGGAATAATTCATTTTGACAAAGTTGAATTTGGAAATCTATAAATACAAAAAAAATATAGAGCACATAGTATTGAAGAACAACTTTCATTTCTTTTACATTAATTGACATATGTTGCCAATTTTATCATGTTCTTTCAAGTTTCTTGGTATGCTTGATTTGGCTCAAAACTTTAAAATTGAATCAATGAGCTATATTTACATATATTGATAGTACTATAGTTAATATATATGAGTTGAATTTATATGCATTTGTTTGTGTTGCTTTATTTTACATTTTTCTTAATATATATTGATTTGGTTTATCTTTGGTATTTCACAATATTGTAATTGTAATGGACACTATATTTTTCTTTTCATTTTGTGGTATTCTCTTAAAAACATGAAAAATATAAGTAACATAAATATCTTGTAAGGAGAGGAATATGAAAAAACCATTTACATTGATTTGATTTTTAGGATTGTCATATTTTCATAAGTCCGAGCAGTTAGTAGTAGACTATTAATGTAAAAAGGGTCTTTCTATTTATTAAGGCCCACTAAGTAGTTGGTTCGCATTAAATATTGACCGAGTCAAGTAGTTGGGGTTTTGGGATGTTGAAAGACTATTTAAAGCGCCAAGAGACTATATGTTGTTTTGTTAAGAAATAATGTATTTGAGCTATGGTTAAGTGAAAGGTTTCCCAACCTTAAGAGTCATATGAAAATTGATTCCAAAATTTATTTTTGTAATATAGGGATTATTTACTAAAGCATTTATCTTTTATATTGTCTAATGTTTCTTGTTCTGCACTATAAATTATGGTTTATTGAACATTAAATATCAAAATATCTTGTGGTGTTTTAAGTTTCAAGGTTAAAGAACACCACAAATGGTATAAGAGCACTTGCCTGATCCAACATGCCCCATATTTTCACATTTTTTTAAGGTTAGAAACGTGTACCAACATCTTTAAAAAAATGAGAGATCTATCGCTTAGTGGGTGAACTTGTGGTTGGGGAAGCATACATGCATAGAATACAATTGTTACTTAGTCACATTTGTTGAATATAGGTGTAACCTCTCTTTATACCCCTTTTAGTAGTACCACACCAAACAACACCTGTATACAAAATATAACTTCCAAATACCCTCTATGTATATCAGAAGTCCCATAGGCCACTTGAAACCCACTGTATATAATACTATTGAACATCTTGTCGCTATAGTGGCACTGGGCATAACACTTGGGAAGATTACTCTCTTAAACCTAGTCGTTGGGTAGTATGAAAAAGGGCATGGTTGCGACTCCTTAGTTAGGACCCTAAGATATTGGGCCAAACATTATTGTCGGACCCTACATGTATATCATATATTTATAGCACCTAGAATTCCATCGTCCTCGGGACCTTCAAAAGCCTAACCCCTATTTTTAGTAAATAAAATACCTACATATTTTCATCCAATGAGAATTTGGAAATTTTGTTAGTGCGGTAAAACTATTTGGAGATCGTTGAAACCCTTGTGGGAGACCTATCTAAAAATAATCCTTGCATCATGATGATAGTGTTGGTAAATATCTCTCACAACCTTTGTTGGTGTAATGTCCCGGTTTTGACCCCGTTACATTAGATGTATATGATGTAAATATTGTAAATGATCACTGTGTGGAGCTAAAGGCCAAGTCCCCACCATTGATCGGTTATGCTATGTTTTGGGATTTAAATTGTCGCCGATGGTATATCGGGGCATGCGGCATATATTATGTTGGTCATCATGTAAATGTGCATCTATAATTAATTGAATGAACAAAACCAGCTATGGTCACGGCAACTAAATCGAAAGGGGCATGATTTTCACAAGGATAAGGATGTGGGGGAATTGTCCAACTTTAGCCAATGGGGTCAAAATCCATGTGTTTTCTTACCTTGTTTATCCCAACCCCTTTCATTGAAGAATTACTGCTGGTGGTTGAGGTAGTTAATATCTTTGGGGAGTGGGGTGGTAGGACTGTCGGTCCTCACCCACACGCACACTCCACCACAGCGTTTGACTTCACCATGGAAGGAAAAACCTTCATGCACTCTTCACTCATGCAGACATTTTTTTTTTCTCTCCACGACTGTGCTGAAGGCTCACGCACTTCCAATTCGCGTCCTTCCTATTGTTGTGCATCCACGGACAAAAACGGAGCTGTTCTTCCTCACGCAGGGCCTCCACTGTCTGTTCATTCCTCACGGGGTTTGATTGTTCCTCTCACGCACATGAATTTCTGGGTTTTCCCACGTCGTTCTTTTCCCTGCGAAATCGTGGATGCTGTGGCTATCGAAAGTCGGTATTTCTCTCTTCCTCTGCATGGTCTTTATGTGTTTTCTCAGTGGTTCTGTTGCCCAGGACAGGCTGTATTCCCCACGTTTTTTGTGAGCTGTGCTCACTGATACATTTCGGGACTGTTATTTTCCCACGTTGTTGGCTATGTTGCCATGGTCTTCCTTACATCTTTGGGGCTGTTGTAATTTCGTTTGAAGAGTCATTTTGGCCACGATAGGGCCAAGAATGACTCAGAACTTGTCTTCCCTGTTTAAGTTGTGGCAGCTAAATTAATTACTTGAGGGAAATGGTTGGTCTTTGGACTATGAGAGGAGCAGGGAAGGGGGCTTAGTTTTGTTTGATAAACCTGGTGGCTGGAACCACACAGACAGAGCTAGAGGGCTGGCCTTCTTCTCCATCACCCCTGAATAGCACTGGAAAAGAATGCAGGGCCTGAGGGACTGTGTAGCAGAGAAGGGACTGATTCCTTGTGTTGGGTGTGGATGGGTGTCTTAGAGGTCAGGCTGGTTCTGGTGTAGGTATCCTTGGCTCTGTAATGAGCTCACCAGCTTAGCAATTTGCCTTCTCCAACTCCTTGATGGCCTGATAAACCCAACTGTGTTGGCTTGGCTGTGTTTGTATATTCTTGGCTACGTGTAAGCCTGCTGTTCCCTTATTTTTTGGAATCATGCCCAGCTCGGGGGTGGTAGTGCTGCTGAGAGATTAAGGAGCACGTTGGCCTATGGTTGGGTGGAACGTTGCAGCAACGTAGCTGGTTGCGGATCGAGTTCTTCATAAGATAAGTGATCTTGCTCATTTTACTTCTGCAACCATGTTTACTGTTAATGATATGAAATGAACATGTTGAATGAATGCTTGCTTAAATGTATGATGTTTCCGCTATGTCTGATAGATGATTGCATCTGTGCATGATAAATGTTCATGTGTGTATGTTTAAGCATTCTGTCTTAGCAATTTTATTCATGTACATGTTCATGGGGCTCGTAGCCCGGGTGGTTTAAGCCATGGAGTCGCATCCTCTTTGTTGGCTGGAGGCTTGGGGACGTGACAGGATGGTATCAGAGCTTGGGTTGCAGCAATGGGCCTCTATGGGCCAAGAAGGGTGCAGTGATAGAGGTAGTATTCCTCTCTGCCCAGTGGAAATCAGACTGCAAATTCGACAAAAAATAGTTTAAGTGTTGGAGCAGTAGGAAGAGTTCATGGAAATTTCTTCCACCGTTGCGGAAGGGAAAGTGGTTTCCCATCCGCCGTTGCAGGAGCCCAAACTGCAAAGTCTTCCGACGGCAGAAGGAAACGCGAAGAAAATCGTGGAAATTCCTAAGTGTTGGGCGACCAGTGGAAGGATTCGGACTTTGGTGAGCTGCCGTTGTGGAAGCCAAAGTCATTTGGCTTCCGATGCAAGAAGTCAGCCGACGCCCGAAGTTAAAAATTTTCTCCAAGTAAGAGCGGACGTCGGAAGGATTCGAACTTTGGTGAGCCGCCGTTGTGGAAGCAAAAGTCATTTGGCTTCCGATGCAAGAAGTCAGCCGACGCCCGAAGTTAAAAATTTCTCCAAGTATGAGCGGACATCAGAAGGATTCAGACTTTGGTGAGCCGCTGTTGCGGAAGCCAAAGACATTTGGCTTCCGATGTAAAAGCCCGCTGACATCGGAGCAACTGGAAGAAAGCCGCGAAAATTGTCTAAGTGTCTGCCGGAAGAAGAAGAGGTTCGAGCGTCCGTTGTTGCGGATGTAAAAGAAACTAAGCTTCCGAAGGGGAAAGTGGTTTCCCGTCCGCTGTTGCGAAAGCCAAAGTCATTTGGCTTCCAATGAAAAAGGCTCTCGAGGTAGCGGAAGAATTAATGATTTCCCGTCCACCGTTGCGGAAGTCGAAGGCATTTGCCGGCCGATCAAAAAGACTGCCGACGCCGCAAGAGAAAGTGCGCCGATCGAAAGAGGAAAGTGAAGGAGCGTCCGCCGTTGCGGAAGCCGAAGGCATTTACCGACCGATGTGGAAAGACATCCGACAGCCGATAAGAAGGAAGGGAAAATTCTGAGTTTCCATGGGATTTCTCAGCAGGTTTTGACAGTTTTCAATGGGATTTTCAAGCAGTTTTTCAGAGAAATTTCAGGGCTGAATAGTGAGAAAGTGGCAGCGATCTTATGCGCCAGATTGCGCGAAAATCAACAATTTACAAAAAAAAAAAAAACGAAGGCACTGCCCTCGACCCGCCACAAGGGGGCAATCCCCCTTGACCCCCGTCGTCCCCCTCAGACAGACGTTCTTGATGAAGAAGATATTTTGTTTGCGAAAAATTGTAATTTTATAATTATTCCAAGAAAAGGTAAGAAATGCTGGTTTATATCCATGTTATGCATCTAACAATTGTGTTATTAACACGTTTGCAGAATCATAGTCACCTTCAAGAGAAGTATTCCAGGCAGTACAGTTGGTAAGTAAGTGGTGGTTCAGTATGAGAGCCCATGATGGGTATGATGCTCGGGATTCTTATGAGCGAGCAGAAGATGCCATGGGAGAAAATGTCAGTAATAGAAACGATGACATTGAGTCTAATGGAAGGAGATTCCAAGAGACACCGTCAGATGTTGTAGCTACCATGAGAAGCTTAATTAAAGCCCAGGAGGAGCAGCATCAGTTGAATGCTGCTATGTTACAGAGCTTGACAGACTTGCAAAGAAAGATAGACTCTGGACGAGGTACAACAAGACCAGAAGGCAGTAAGAGCAGTACTAGGAGAAGAAGAAGGACTTCTAGTGGATCATCTGATTCTGAAGAATCCAGCCGGGATTCAAGCTCTTCTTCTCATAAAAGGAAAAGAAAGAGACACCATAGGGATCGCTCTCGTGATGAATTTAAGAAAGCTAAACCTCCTACATTTGATGGCGAGGTAAATACTGGACAAGAGGCTAAAGATTGGCTTCTTGGAATAAAGAAGTATTCAAGTGCATGATTATTCAGGAAACATGAAGGCAAGAGTTGCCATATTCAATTTGCATGGAAGAGCATCCATTTGGTGGGAACACTTCAAGCAAGTAAAAAGGATCAGTGAAAGGAGACTTAAGTGGAAGCAGTTCAAGAAGTATTTTAAGCAGAAATACCTATCTGACAGGTATTATGATGACAAGATTAAGGAGTTCCATGAGTTGAGATTGGGGCAGCAGACCATGGAAGAGTATGCTAATAAGTTTTTGGAGCTGTTGAGGTATGTCCGGTATATCAGAGATGAAAAAGTGAAGGTCCAGCATTTCCTGAGTGGATTACCTCAGTCTTACAAAGATAGAATTGAGTTTTATGAACCTAGAACTCTTGAAGAAGCAATAAGGAAAGCTAAGTATTGTTATGAACAAAGCAAAGGTAAACCAGATTACCATAAGGCATGGAAGGACAAGAAGAATGAGAAGTTTGACCAAAGAAAGAAAGGTTTCAAACCTTCTAGTTTCAAGAATTAGCAGAAGCAGCCACCTCAAGCTACGAGTAAGCCAGCTGGAGTGGTAGGAGAAAAGCCTAAGGATCCACAATAGAATAGAGGGCCACTTTAGTGTTGGAAATGTGGAGGACCCCACATGCGCAGGAATTGTCCACTCGAGAATGAGAGTGCAAGGCCAGCTTATAATGTTCAAGAAGCAGAAACAGTGGGTCAAGTAGCAAGGGCAGTTCCTAGGATCTATGCAGCACTAGAGGACCGTCAAGTAGATCACCAGTTAGCTGTAGTTGAAGTAGCAGGTAAGATTGTTGAGCAATCTATTTCTATTTTGATTGACCCTGGTTCTACTCACAGTTACATTACTCCTAGAGTAGTGGACATGTGTGCTTTTAAGAAAGTAAAGCATAGGAAGTCTTGGTTAGTTCAACTAGCCACTGGAACTAAGAGAAAGGTCGGTGAGGTGGTAGAAAAATGTCCATTGGTCATGAACAGATTGGTCACTTGTGTAGATTTGAATGTTCTACTGCTTGGTTCCTATGATGTTCTCATTGGAATGGATTGGTTAGAAGCTCACAGGGTGAAGCTTGATTGTTACAATAAGACTTTCGAATGCATGAATGAAGAAGGGAACCTAGTTGTTGTGAAAGGCATTCCAAAGGTGATTTCAGTGAGGTAGGTTTCAGCAATGCAGTTAAAGAAGTTATGTAGGAAGGGTTGCCAGTTGTATGCAGCTTAGATTTTGGAGACATCAGGAGATGAAACTCCAAGGTTGGAGGACTATTAGGTGTTACAAGAATTCAGGGATGTGTTTCCTGATGAGATTCCAGGGCTTCCTCCAAAACATGACATTGATTTCACTATTGAACTTGTGCCAGGAGCAGCACCAGTGTCCAAAGCACCCTACAGGATGAGTACACCGGAGATGTTAGAGTTGAAGATGCAACTGCAAGAGTTGTTGGAAAAGAAGTATATCCGACCGAGTGTGTCTCCTTGGGGAGCACCAGTTCTGTTTGTCAAGAAGAAATATGGTACACTCAGGTTATGCATTGATTACAGACAATTGAAGAAGGTTACCATGAAGAATAAGTATCCTTTGCCTAGGATTGATGACCTCTTTGATCAAATGAGAGGAGTAAGGGTATTTTCCAAGATTGACTTGAGGTCTGGCTACCATCAGGTAAGAATCAAGGATGAAGACATTCATAAGACAACCTTCAGGACAAGGTATGGGCATTATAAGTTTGTAGTGGTACCATTTGGTCTCACGAATGCACCCGCTACATTTATGTGCCTTATGAATAGTGTCTTCAGCAGGTATTTGGACAAGTTTGTTCTTGTCTTCCTTGATGACATTCTTGTTTATTCTAAGAATGAGGAAGAGCATGAAGAGCATTTGAGATTGACATTGCATTTGCTTAGGGAGCATCAGTTGTATGCGAAACTGAGCAAGTGTGACTTCTATAGAGATAGAATTCAGTATTTGGGTCACATTATCTCAGAGGAGGGTATATCTGTGGACCCTGAAAAGATAGAAACCATTATGAATTGGCCTACTCCAAGAAATGTGACAGATGTAAGATCTTTCATGGGACTTGCAGGATACTATAGGATATTCATTGAGGGATTCTCCAAAGTTGCACATGCAATTACTTCTTTGCAAAAGAAGGGGATGAAGTTCGAATGGACATCGAGGTGTGAAGAAAGCTTCCAACAGTTGAAGAATATTCTCACTAGTGCACCAGTATTGAAGGTTGCAGATCCAGAGAAATATTTTGTGGTGTGTACCGATGCATGCGGACAAGGGCTTGGAGGAGTCCTTATGCAGGACAACCACGTGATATGTTATGAGTCAAGAAAGTTGAAGGAGCATGAGAAGAACTACGCCACTCATGATCTAGAGCTTGCAGCCATAGTACATGCTCTCAAGATGTGGAGACATTACTTGATGGGCAGGAGATTTGAGCTCAGGACAGATCATTGTGGACTGAAGTACCTATTTGATCAGCCTACTCTGAATGCTAGGCAAGCAAGATGGCTAGAGTTTTTATGTGAGTTTGATTTTGAAATCAAGCACATAAAGGGAAAAGAGAATAAGGTAGCTGATGCACTCAGCAGGAAAGTGCAGGAAATGCATGTGGCATCTCTTAGTATTTGCCAATCAGATTTGAGGCAGTAGATTATTGATCATGTTGCTGGAGATGAATTGTATGGGCAGGTCAAAGACAAGTTGCAGCAGCAAAGTCTTGAGAAAAGGTATGAGGGATATAAATTGGAAGAAGATGGACTTCTCACTTATAAAGGCAGAATTTATATTCCAAATGTAGCAGATTCGAGGAGAGTTGTTATGGATGAAATCCATCAAGCTCCGTATTCTGGTCACCCAGGATATCAGAAGACAATTGATACAGCTAGAAAGCAGTACTTTTGGCCAGGAATGAAAAAGGACATGGCTGAGTACATTTCAAGGTTTATGAAGTGTCAACAGGTAAAGGTTGACCATCAACATCCAGCAGGTTTGTTGCATCCTTTGACAGTTCCAGAATGGAAATGGGAAGTTATTTCCATGGATTTTATTACAGGATTGCCGATGACTTGGAGACAACATGATTCTATCATGGTTGTGGTAGACAAGTTGACAAAGGCAGCACATTTTATACCGGTTAAGTCTACATATGAGACTGACGACATTGCAAAGATCTTCATGAAGGAGATATTCAAATTGCATGGATTGCCGAAGGCAATAGTCTCTGACAGAGATTTCAAGTTCACTTCCAACTTTTGGAAGGGGTTGTTTGCAGATTTGGGTACAAAGCTAAACTTCAGCACTGCATACCATCCTCAGACAGATGGATAGACAGAAAGAGTTAATCAGGTGCTTGAAGATATGCTTCGCATGTACATAATGGACAAACCAACCAAGTGGGAAGATTACTTGCACTTGGTAGAGTTTGCTTATAACAATGGACATCAGGCATCCTTGGGGATGAGTCTGTATGAAGCTTTGTATGGAATAAGGTGTAGGACACCAGTGAATTGGGACAATCCAGTGAACAAGATTGTGCTTGGACCAGAATTGCTCAGGGAGATGGAGCAAGAGGTTGTCAAGATCAGGCAGAAGCTAAAAGTAGCACAGGATAGACAGAAAAGCTATGCAGATAAGCATAGGGTGAACAAGGAGTTCAGTGTTGGGGATCATGTTTACCTCAGAGTGAGGGCAAGGAAGAGTTCCTTGAAACTTAGAAGTTGTGCCAAGTTGTCACCGAGATATTGTGGGCCGTTTGAAGTGCTTGAAAGGATAGGGCCAGTTGCATATAGACTTGCATTGCCTACTAGCACTAGAGCTCATAATGTTTTTCATGTTTCTTTGCTTAAAAGATATGTACATGATCCTAACCATGTGATAAATTGGGATGTGATTCAGGTGGAACCCGAGGGAGAGTTCTGAATCGAGCCAATGCACATCCTCGACAGGAAGGTCACAATGCTCCGGAACTGAGCCATAGGTCAGGTAAAGGTGCAATGGGAGCACTTCAGACCTGAAGAGGCTACATGGGAGTTGGAGGATGCCATGCGATTGGCACATCCATTTTTGTTCAATTCTGCGGAACACTGAGGTGATACCTGTGTAGCATTTTGTTCAAATTTTGTAAAGCACTGAGGACAGTGCTATTGAAGGGGGAGGGGAATGTAATGTCCTGGTTTTGACCCCATTACATTAGATGTATACGATGTAAATATTGTAAATGATCACGATGTGGAGCTAAAGGCCAAGGCCCCACCATTGATCGGTTATGCTATGTTTTGGGATTTAAATTGTCGCCGATGGTATATCGGGGCATGCGGCATATATTATGTTGGTCATCATGTAAATGTGCATCTATAATTAATTGAATGAACACAACCAGCTACAGTCGCGGAAACTAAATCGAAAGGGGCACGATTTTCACAAGGATAAGGATGTGGGGGAATTGTCCAACTTTAGCCAATGGGGTCAAAATCCATGTGTTTTCTTACCTTGTTTATCCCAACCCCTTTCATTGAAGAATTACTGCTGGTGGTTGAGGCAGTTAATTGCTTTGGGGAGTGGGGTGGCAGGAATTTCAGTTCTCACCCACACGCACACTCCACCACAACGTTTGAATTCACCATGGAAGGAAAAACCTTCACGCACTCTTCACTCACGCAGACATTTTTTTTTTCTCTCTCCACAACTGTGCTGAAGGCTCACGCACTTCCAATTCACGTCCTTCCTGTTGTTGTGCATCCACGGACAAAAACGAAGCTGTTCTTCCTCACACAGGGCCTCCACTGTCTGTTCATTCCTCACGGGGTCTGATTGTTCCTCTCACGCACAGGAATTTCTGGGTTTTCCCACGTCGTTCTTTTCCCTGTGAAATCACGGATGTTGTGGCTATCGAAAGTTGGTATTTCTCTCTTCCTCTACGTGGTCTTTATGTGTTTTCTCAGTGGTTCTGTTGCCCAGGACAGGATATATTCCCCACATTTGCTGTGAGCTGTGCTCACTGATACATTTCGGGACTGTTATTTTCCCACGTTGTTGGCTGTGTTGCCGTGGTATTCCTTACATCTTTGGGGCTGTTGTAATTTCATTTGAAAATTCATTTTGGCCATGATAGGGCCAAGAATGACTCAAAATTTGTCTTCCCTGTTTAAGTTGTGGCAGCTAAATTAATTACCTGAGGGCAATGGTTGGTCTTTGGACTATGAGAGGAGCAGGGAAGGGGGCTTAGTTTTGTTTGATAAACCTGGTGGCTGGAACCACACAGACAGAGCTAGAGGGCTGGGCTTCTTCTCCATCACCCCTGAATAGCACTAGAAGGGAATGCAGGGCCTGAGGGACTGTGTAGTAGAGAAGGGACTGATTCCTTGTGTTGGGTGTGGATGGGTGTCTTAGAGGTCAGGATGGTTCTAGTGTAGGTATCCTTGGCTCTGTAATGATCTCACCAGCTTAGCAATTTTCCTTCTCCAACTCCTTGATGGCCTGATAAACCCAACTGTGTTGGCTTGGCTGTGTTTGTATATTCTTGGCTACATGTAAGCCTGCTGTTCCCTTATTCCTTGGAATCATGCCCAGCTCAGGGGTGGCAGCGCTGCTAAGAGATTAAGGAGCACGCTGGACTATGGTTGGGTGGAACGTTGCAGTGACGTAGCTGGTTGCAAATCGAGTTCTTCATAAGATAAGTGATCTTGCTCATTTTACTTCTGCAACCATGTTTACTGTTAATGATATGAAATGAACATGTTGAATGAATGCTTGCTTAAATGTATGATGTTTCCGCTATGTCTAATAGATGATTGCATTTGTGCATGATAAATGTTCATGTGTGTATGTTTAAGCATTTTGTCTTAGCAATTTTATTCATGTACATGTTCATGGGGCTTGTAGCCTGGGTGGTTTAAGCCATGGAGACGCGTCCTCTTCACTGGCCGGAGGCTTCGGGACGTGACAGTTGGGTGGACCCACCATTTTCATAATTGGTGATACATGTCAAAATAATATTTTTTTAGATCCTAGTTAGTTTGATATAAGATGGTGTTAATCCTTTTTGATCATAAGTGGTCCCATGGTACACACCTACATCAAGAAAAAAATGGATGAACCGACCAAGGATCCACCTCAGGACAATCAAAAAATGGCATTATTGAAGTGGGAAGTTGACCGGATAACCATTAATATGGCTAACCAACAACACATAATTCATGTTTCTCAACACATGAGGATCTCGCCTAAATAAGAGGATCCCACCCATGAACCATTTGTGAATGAAGGATAAGGATCTCTTACTATTTTCCCTAAATTCCATCCATCACCATTTTTGGATAACAATTCATGGCACCATTTCCCAAAGGTTTACATATGCAATGCAATTTTTATGGTTTTGATTCCTCAATTTGGGTTTCCCAAATGGAACACTATTTTACTTTCCATGGCATTCATGATGACATCTAAAAGTTAAAACTTGGCGTCTCATAACTAGGCATAGAATTTTGTCAATGTTATCAAGAACATTATCATCATTATGTCCCTTGGAGATGATATGTGAAAATCCTTCATGATGTTTTTGAAGGGAATACTAACTATTTGATAAGGCTAACCAAATTATGCCATATCAACATAGTTTTGGACTATATTACACTATTTAATCAACTGTAAATATTCACAGAGGGCCTCATTGATTATTTTTTCAAGGAATTCTTCATTAGTGGCCTCAAAGAGGCAATCCATGCACATTTCCTTGTGAAACACCCCATAACATGGTTAGAATCTCATGATAGAGCTAGAGAAATCAGGCTAGTTATAAATGCCCAACCCATAAGACCTTCATTTCCATGGCTCCTTCTCCTAGCAATTCCAACACGCAACCTCTAAGAATCCAAAAGTTATCTCTTGATATGATGTCCAAATGGAAATGCCTTGAACTTTCTTATAATTGTGATGATTTTTTTTATGTGGGCCTAAATGAAAATAACATAAATGATTCAAAATTGATGTCCCCTCTCATGATCACTCCAAATAATTACAAATTGAAGGACCTCCCAAACCAAAATTTGAGGATCTTACTTAACTTGTGGAAGAGGAATAGACATTTCTATCTCATGGGGAGGAACCCCAAATCTCACTCCATTCCTTATCAATATTCTCAACACTCCAAACATTAAAGTTGCTCGACTACATCAAGCATCATAAAGTCGCTATGTTAATTGGTAGTGGTAGCACCCACAATTTTATTCGTAGGTGTGTGGTCGAAGAAACACATTATTATGGTTGTCCTATCTCAAACTTCCAAATTATGACCCCCAATGGTGGTACGATGAAGTCCGGGGATTGGTGTGAAAATCTAAAACTCTACATGAGTGACAACAATCTAAAAACAAACATGTTTTCTATTGAAATGGGTAGTTGTGATATTGTTTATGGTATCAAAATGGCTAAGGACTTTGCGACCTGTCACCATGAATTTCAAGGAATTATATATTAGCTTTACCAAGGAGTGATACAACCATCATCTCAAAGGAGTTCATTTAGGTTCTCCCAAAAAAGAGTCGGTGGACTCTATTAATCAATGTATTTCATCTCCAATAACCCCTTATTCATGTAGTCGATTAATGAAATTCCTCTTTGATTGCTTTATAACTCAATTATATATACATATATGCTAACATTTGTGCAAAATTTGGATCATGTTAGACACTAGGATTCCAAAGGATGGGTGAAAAATTCGAAATAACAATTATGAGTTGTTGCGTCTTTAAATTTCTCCATATCTTGGGTTCATATAGAATCTACTTCAAAATAAAAGTGAAAAACACGTGAAGGATAAGCCTCATTAGCAACAATTTTCCTAATGGCGTGAAAGGTGCATGTAAGATTGAATCTTTGGTATTAAGTTATTTCTTTCTTTTCATTTTTTTTTGGTTTTTGAGTTATTAGATAAATCCACCTCTTATTAGAATTTATTATTTTTAATTCTATTTGGAGTTATATTTTCATTTAATTGATACAAATTTCATTAGAAAAACTAAAAATAACTTTGTCACTTCCCATCATTTGGAGAAGTTATTGAACAATGTATTGAACTTATGCTTATATTGAGAGGGGGTGTGAATCAATTTAGGATGTTTTTTGTTATCTTAAACATTCATCAATCATTCGTTTACTTTGAAACAATAATTACACATAAACTCAAGTCACAGTACACATAATTTAACATGGAAACCATTTTGAGAGAAAATCACAAAAGCTTATCTTTAGAAATTCATGTAGGCACCAACCTATTGGAGACACCATTCTCCTCAACTAGGCACCAAATCAACAATATATAAGAACCAACCTACTAGAGACACCAATATCCTCCACTAAGCACCGACTCAGTAATATGTAGGTGCCAACCTACTAAAGAATAAGGTACAAGAATGTTGACATAATCACCTCTAATATTACCTCATAATTAAGTTCAAATATTCTTCATAATTTGCCTCGGATATGTTCCATAATCTGCTTCAAATCTGCTTCATAACCTACCTCACATATACTCCATCATATGCTACAAATATGCTTCATAACTTGCCTCACATATACTCTATAATATACTACAAATATGCCTCATACTATCCTCCTTGGATCTACTCCACAATATGCTTCAAATATTCTTCATAACCTACCTCATATCTACTCTATAATATGTTGTAAGATCATCTTCAAACTAGTTCCAAAATATGGCACGATCACCTTCTACATGAGCCTCATCCAAAGAAGAACCCTTAGAAAATATTACAATATCACATTTCAAAACAAACTATAAAATACTCTTCCCAATAATGATTGTTCCCAACAGTATAAGTTCCATCAACTAAGAAGAATAGATCACATCTTCAAGTCTTCCTCTTCCATAAGTTCACCTCCTTTTGCTTATAAAACCTTAGAAAACCCTTAGAAAAAAAGTCAAGAAAGCTTATTCAAATATCCTAGAAAATCCTCAAGAGAACATTTTCAAAAGGCTCCTTACATGTGCTCCTTCTCTCTCTCTTCTCTATAGAGTCGTGCACTACTTAAGAGAGGAAATCAAGTGATGATGAGATGATGAATTGAGAGTGGTGCTCCTATTATTTATACCTTTCTAGGGCACTTTATGGGATCCTTTTTCTTTTAGGGAAAACCTCTTTCGAAGGAGCCATAAGGGGGTGTTTACCCCTTCATTCCCATTTATTTCTTTACAAGGCGGGCACATACCTTATCTTAAATGTCTTCAAGTTCAATCAACCCCTCCCTTTGTCAAGGGCATGGTTATGTTTCCTCATCATTACTGTAAGGTGTTCTCCTTTTCCCACAAAGTGGTCCTATTGTGTGGTTTCTTCATAGTTATTTGGTTTGCTTTCCTCTCCAAGTGGGTAAGTGGGGTGCACAACATTATATTCATTTTTCCATCATCAATATTTTCAATCTTCCTCTATCTCTAACATCAATGACAACAATATATTCAACAATATTCATCTTCATCTTGGACATCAATTGTATCCCCTTGTCTTTGACATCATTGACAAAAATATTTCCAACAAAAAAGCCACTCGGGTATTGTTGCACGATTCAATACCATCCAAGTCATGGACATGCTTCCACAAGACATTCAAATGGATTTTTCATTGGTTCTCTCCAAACATTAGTATATTTTTGAAATAACCAAGGGTTTACCATCATTCCATGGGGAGCACGACCATGGTATTCCACTAATTCCTGATAGTCAACCCCCTAATGTACGCCCTTACCAATACTCTTTTCACAAAATAATGAGATGTAAAATATCATTCAAGAGTTGTTGGAGGTTGACATCATTTGTTCAAGTAAAATCCATTATTGGTCACTAGCGTTTGTGGTTTTGAAAATTTAAGGTGCTTAGTGCATGTGTCCAAAGTTTGGGGGTCTTAATAAGTTAATTATCAAGGATAAATTTCCCATTATGGGAATTGATGATATCTTGGATGAGCTATATGGTGAAAAGTCTTTACTAAACTTAACCTTCGGTCTAACTACCACCAAATCCAGATGAAAGAACTAGACATTCCTAAGACATCTTTATGAAACCACAAAGTTCATCATGAGTTCTTAGTCATGCCTTTTGGTCTTTGCATTGCTCCTCCCACCTTTTAGAAGCTCATGAACACAATTTTTCACCCTTTCCTTCACAACTTTGTGCTAGTTCTCTTTGGTGATATATTGATCTTCAGAACCACATTAGAAGGCCACTTGTAGCATGTTGATCATGCTTTGATTACTTCAGAATCATTGGTTACTTTTGAAGCATTCCAAATGTTTTTTTGGGGTCACTAAAGTTGAATATTTGTGTTACATTATCGTTCAAGAGGGAGTGAGGGTTGACCCAAATAAAGTGGCAACTATGCAAGACTGGGAATGCCCCAAAATTCTCAAGAGCTTGTGAGGGTTCCTCTTATTGACTAGCTGCTACAAAAAATTGTGAAAAAATATGGTAAAATTGTATCTCCCTTAAAAATATTGCTAAAAAATAATGCCTTTCTCTAGAATGAAAAAGTTGATAGGGACTTATCTTCCTTAACAATTTCCATGTGTACTACTCCAATCTTAGAAATTATTGATTTCACTATGAATTTTGTCTTAGAATGTGATGCCTCAGGTTGCAAAATTTGCATCGTATTGATGAAAGAAGGACATCCTTTGGCCTTCACAAGAAAGCAATTATTTGATAGAAATTTGGGCAAATATACATATGAAAAATGGATGATGGCCATCCTTCATTCCTTTGAAACACAATTCCACTATTTAATAGGGATATGCTTCCTTATTAAGATCGACCATCTTAGTTTAAAATATTTCCTTGAACAAAGGTTATCCTCCCTAGAGAAACATAAGTGGGTTACAAAAATGTTGGGGAGTGGCTATGAGATTACATATAAGAAGGATAGAGACGAAGTTGTGGTTAATGTGTTGTCTTGACAATATGAAGACAAGGGATCTCTCTTTTCCTTATTCGTACCAGTTTAATGCTAGATTGAGGAATTGTTTCATGAATGGATGTCCCATGACACAATAGTGCAACTCATCCAAAGGCTTAAAGAATATTTGAACCATCCTATAGGGTATGCATATAACCAAGGTACCTTTTTCTATATAGATCACATTTTTCTAGCACCCAATTCTCCCTTCAATCAAATAATCTTAAAGGAATTACATTCATCACCAATAGTAGGTCACTCAGTATTTCATCAAACCTATGAATGGATTGAGAGCTCATTCTTTTAGGATAGCATGAAACTGAACATCCAAAAGTTTGTTGCAACATGTGATACTCAACAAATTCACAAGGGAGAAACAACAAAGTCGCCAAGGGCCTTATAATTGCTTCCACTTTTCAACTCATATTTGAACTAGTATTTCATTTGTTTTTATCGTGGGGATTCCAATATATGGTAGTAAATTAGTCACCATGGTGGTTGTAGATTGTATCCTCTAATATGCCCACTTTTGTACCTTGTTACACCCTTTTATACCATCAGTCATTGCTCACTTATTCATGGATATATTCTTAAATTACATGGCATGCCAACTTCCATTGTTTCTAATCGAGACCCTACCTTCACTAGAAACATTAGGCTAGAGTTATTTAAACTTTAGGGTGATCAGTTAACATGACCTATCACCCACAAACCGATGACCAAAATGAAGTGTTATATAAATGTTTGGAAACTTACTTGAGATGTTTTTCTTCAGAAAAGCTTTGTCATTCGATACAATGGCTTCCTCTTGTAGAATGGTGGTATGATACCACTTATCATGGAGCTACCAAAATGACACCCCTTGAATAAGTGTATGACCAAAATCCCTCATATGTGGTTTCATTTTTACCAAAGGATTCTAGGGTTTAGGTAGTGGATAACACCCTTCACACCAGAGAAGATATTATTCACACATTTAAGGATAATTTGGCTATGACTTAAAAAATATTGAAACAATAGGTTGATCAACATCTTTCCAATTTTTTTTTTTTTGTAGAAGAGAAGCATGTGTTTCTTTGGATTCAACCTTATAAGCAAACTGTTAAAATTGTTGTGCCATTTATATCTTCAAGAAATGAGTCGAAAATTATTATTGTAGTAAAGGAGAATGAAGATACACTGAACAAATCAAACCACACAGGAAATATATGAGTATAGCTTAGATAATTACAATATCATTGTCATTCATTAAATCCGGTGTTACAATAGTTTACATAAGGAAGATTTTGAATCCATTAGGAAAGAATTTGAATCACTGTACATAACTGACTAGCTAACTCAACATGCCTCAATCAATATCGGAGTCCAAATAGTTAACTCCAGATGTCTAAACAACTCACACAATCAGTAATAAATAGTTAACTCAGTCTAATTGAAGTGGTAGGTGAGCAAAGGTGCCTAATCCACATGCAACCATGCATAACTAGCGCTAATTGAACTAATTGCAATCTAACTAAATGTAACTGGAAATTAACTAGTTCCAACTCCAGCTGACTGAAGGAGGCTGGTTCTGGGACTCCCAGTGACTCCTAAAATGTAGGGATTGATCTAGGAGGCCTAATATGAGGCATGCAAGTGTAGTTAGTGGAAGTTATCCTCTAGAAGTGTTCCCCACACTCTAGTAACTGGTACATATGGCCCCATTAGGAGATGTGGACCCAATGGTACTAGTGGTCTTAATTAATTAATTAAACCTCCTAAGTTAGGATAAATTAATCTAATAGACAGTTTGGTCAAGGGAGGATTAATAATCCTAAGACCCCCTCTAAATCCTGAATTCGACCTTTGTGGGACTTGGAAACAAGGCCATAAGTCACCCATATATAATATAAAAGACATAATGTTTCTTAATAAAACCAAGGAAACATGGGAAAACCTCATGGGAACCTGCCCCCCCCCCCCCCCCCCCCACACTCAAAATAAGCAGAAATAGGAAAATGCAAGTTAAAAACTTGCAAAAATATTTGTTGCAATTTGCAGTAGTAATGCAGTATTCTAGTTCTTCTGTGTAGTAGTATCCTGAATTTGTGCATGTGAACCTATGAATCCAAAAAAATGCTTATGTCTGGAGGAATTTTCCTCTTTGGAAGAAGAATAATGTACTCAATTGAATCAGAAATATAAACAATTGCACGGTGAAAACTGGACCCATGTAAAGCAACTGAAATCAACTGATGAGAGAGAAAAAGTTATTGAGAATTTGAACCATGTGAGGAAAACCCAAGAACCTGATATATGGAATCCTTGAACATCAATCCATGTGAGTTAAAATCAGCCCCAAGTGTTAGGAGAAAGTGTCCAGGTGGATGCAGAATGTCTCCAACTTTACTAGTTCTATGAGGAGATGAGCATGTGATAAAATAGATAGGTAGAGAAGCCCTGGGTCCGTGGAGAGTGAATTATTGAGCTCCATAATATGATATAGCTTCAGAAATAACCAATAATTCACAAAATATTATATCAACAAACTCATAAGATAGAACTAACATCGAATCCTCAACAATAAAATTGAAGGAGACTCGCGGTGCTTGATTTGTCACACCAAAATTGATGAACCAGTTACAAGCAATATTGAAAGCTCTTGAATCTTAAAACCTGAACCAATTATTATTAGATCAGAAAATAAATCAGATCCAAATAGGTTCATATCAGATCCAAAAGTGTGCTCCACCGATATGGTAGATGCACAATTTTCTCCTTCTTCAAAATTCTTATTTTTGGTGCATGCAATCCTATAGGAATTTACTGGAAGATCTAGATTAATGAGAGTGAATGGATCACTCCTATAATGAGATATTATTTCCAAAATATCCATTGTATTACTTATCTACACACCAGAAACATCATTAGAGATAGAGAAATCAAATTCCTCTTCCTTTTATGAAACAATCACTGGTAAACTATGCACAAAATTTAAAGAATCACTGGAGATTTTTTGCAAAGAATAGAAGGAGAGTTTTTTTTCAAAAAAAGAGATCCGAATGTCTTCTTTTGGATCATCCATGTGAGGAGATGAGATATTAGAGATCTCATACACTTCTGGAGCAGCAGGAGAAGGATTCACTCCAAGGAGACTTTCTTCAATTCGAGTTGAATGTAGGGAAAATTTTTCTTCTTCTTCATCTTCAACAATTTGTTTTTCTGTAGGAGAGGGAATGAACTCATCATGATGGATTTTATCTAAACCTTTCTCAACATATGGGATCTTAGAGTCATCTCCCATATGACTGCTAGGTCCTCCTGATAGAGGGAAAGTGATGAAGGATTTCCTGGAGGCAACCAGGTGGTTGGATGCTCCAGAATATGTCAAATAAGCCTTTGAGGGAGTGAGGATTTCATGTAAGAAAATCTCATATTCTCTAGTCTTCTCTTCATCATCAGACATCTCTGCACCTTATGGAAGGGCAATATTTTTCTTTACACATAGAGCTTTCAACTGGTCGAGGGTATTCTTCATGCACTAGTATTTTGGATGAAAACCCCTCATACAATAGGGACACTTTTTCTTTTCAAACTTCTTCTGTTTCTTAGAGCAGGAGGCTCCTTCAGAATTTTTCCAATTCTCTTTAGGCTCCTTCCCCTTAGGCATCTCTTTAGCTTGTGCTTTGGTAAAGTCTGTCACTAGGAGAGTTTGATCTTTGGAAGTCTGGATGACTCCCATCCTGATCAACTTCTCTTGCTCCTGTATTAAGGACTTGACAAAGGAATCAAGTGAGGGAATTTTCCAACTGGGAAAGGAATCCCTTTTGGAATGAAAGATTGAGAAAAATATAGAATACTCAGAACCAAGTTTGATGAGAATGGAGAGCACATTTCGCTCATCCTTTTTTTCTATTCTGCGCTGTCCGCATTGGAGTGTAAGAGACTTGAATTTAGTAAAGAATTGTTGTACCGTCTCAAAAATACTAGGATGCAAGGCTACCAACTCGTTCTCCAGAATGTATCCCCGAATCTCATCTTGCTTGCCAAACAAGTCTTCAAGCTTCTCCTAGGATTCTCTAGGAGTCCTCAAACCTTCAAGGTGGAAGATGAGATCTCTAGATATATGAGTGCATAGATAACCGACACCTTCATCTAAGCGGTTCAGAAACTTGTTCTTATCAACCAGATGATGGGGCTCAACCTCCCTTCCAAGTATTATCTTGAAGTATCCCTTGTTGCGCAAGAAAACCTGCATATCTTCCCTCCAATCAATATAATTTAAGGGTGTTAGGATCCAAGGAGTAGAAGGTAGAGAATCCATAATTCTCCTACTGGAAAAACATAAATCTTCCCACAAGCTACGTAGTACTTGTAGATTTTCACTGCAAAACACTAAAAAATTCGAACTATGTTAGAATCATTCCTTCCCTCTCGACATGAACATGTTTTTAGGGTTCGTCACGCCTACACCACCACTCTGAATAAATTCATAGGAAGCAAGGCACTCTTTGTGGGACTTTTGTGGAAACCCAATTTCTTTTGATGTTCAATGGAGAGACACAAACATGAAGTCTGCTTGAGATGGATCTAATACCATGTTAAAATTATTGTGCCATTTAGATCTTCAAGCAATGAGTCCAAAATTATTATTGCAGTAAAAGGAGAATGAAGATACACACTGAACGAATCAAACCACACAGGAAACAGATGAGTAAGCTCAGATAATTACAGTATCACTGTCATTCATTAAATTCGATGTTACAATAGTTTACATAAGGAAGAATTCGAATCCATTAGGAAAGAATTAAAATCTACCAAATGGATGTGACTGTACCTAACTGACTAGGTAACTTAGGATTTCTCAATCAATATCGGAGTCCAAATAGTTAACTCCAGATGTCTAAACAACTCACACAATCAATAATAAACAATTAACTCAGTCTAACTGAAGTGGTAGGTGAGCAAAGGAGCCTAATCCACATGCATCCATGCATAACTAGCACTAACTAAATTGATTGTGATCTAATTGAATGTAACTAGAAATTAACTAAGCTTAACTAGTTCCAACTCCAGTTGATTGAAGGAGTTTGGCGTTGGGACTCCCAATGGCTCCTAAAATGTAGGGATTGATCTAGGAGGTGCCTAATTTGATGCATGCAAGTGCATTCAATGGAAGTTAGCCTCTAGCAGTGTTCCCCACACTCTAGTAACTAGTACATGTGGACCCAATGGTACTAGTGGACTTAATTAAATAATTAAAACTCCTAAGTTAAGCTAAATTAATCTAATAGATAGTTTGGTCAAGGGAGGATTGATAATCCTAACACAAACATCCCTTAAAATTCATCCCCACTAGAAATTACCTCCAAAGTTTGATGGGACTTAACATATCATCCAACACATTGGACATGTGGCTTACAATCTTGCTCTACCAACTCACTCTAGATTCACTTGGTCTTTCATGTATCATTCCTAGAAAAGGAGGTGGGGTCCAACTATAAAGTGTAAACAAAGTTACAAGAACTTGACGAGGAAGGTTTCATTTGGATCCAATTGGAAGTAGTATTAGATACCAGGGAATGTCAATTATGCAAGCATACAATCAAAGAAGTATTAATCTAATGGAAAGAAATGCAACCTGTAGATGACACCTTGGAAACTTTAGGTATTCTACAACTGTTTCCTCATATTTATCCTTGAGGACAACACTGGTTTTGAAGGTGTAGGGCATGTTAGGGTCCCACCCTAAGTCCCTTACTTAAATATTTATCCATGTTATGTATGTGGCCATAATCATGGAATAAGGCCAAGTAGTTACTAGTAGTCTATTAATTTAAAAAGGGTCTATATATTTATTAGGGACCACTAAGTAGTTGGGGCTCATTAAATGCTAACAAATTCATGTAGTTAGGGTTTTGGTATATTGAAAGCTTATTTAAGTAGCCAAGAGGCTAAGGATATCTTTGTTAATAATTATTGTATTGGAGCTCTGTTAAAGTAAAAGGTTGCCCAACCTTAAGAGACATGTGAACATTGCTTCCATAACATATTCTCTTAATACACTAGTGCATGTGGACATTTTCCCCACGGAAAATCGTTGCTATTTCAACATGTTTTCATTGCTATAGTGACGAACCTGACCCCTTTTTTGTGTGGGAAAAATTTCATCACTGTAGAAACACTTGCCATAGATCGTCACTATAGCGACAGAGAAGACATGAAATTTAAGGGCCACAGCTCGTCGTTATAGCGACGTAGTTGTATGTTTAAAAAAAATTTAAACAACTATACTTCATCGCTGTTGTGACAATGGTCTATTGCTATAGTGAGGGAACGTCCTTGCAAGTTCTGATAGACTTGCTAGGTCTATTCGTTGCTATAGTGACGACAATCCCTTGCAAGATTTTCGTCGCTAGTTTGTTAGTTTTTCAACATTTAAGCTAGCATTATGTTAGGATCTTTTCACTGAGAGAATAACAAGCACAGCAATAACATAAGCACATCACATGAGACAAGAGACACAAAGAGTTTTGATAGGGGAAACCATAAATTGAGAAAACCCCTCAACTTCCTCTAAGATAGTATCACCACAAGATGTGAAACCCAAAACATTAAGATGACCTCCCAACACAACAGCAGCCTTCTGTCTTCTGTCAAGCCAAAGTATTTCCTTCTCCAAAGATGCGCC
>LPNX011055068.1:429919-448510 GCA_001517045.1 Pseudotsuga menziesii | reverse complement strand
TGGAAGTTGTCAACTTCCGCAAGCTTTTAACTAAGCTGATGTGATATATCATATTGAAATGAGAGCCTCAAATGGAAATAGCAAAGGATTAGATCTTACTGATTTGAGGTGTCCGTCTTTGTCCCAGAGTTCGTTGATCTAGGGTTTGTCACAGAAACCCTAATTTTCAAAACTTGGAATCTTTTAAATCTGATTGGATGAACAGATATATCTCTTCAAATGGAGCTGTCCAATGTACTCCTTTTTTGAAAACAGTGAAGGGAAACTCCCGGAACAGGAAGCCCTAATTTTCTGATTTCTTCTGCAGAAATTCCTGTTACTATTAGTGTGATATATCCGAAATTACTGATCCTCTGTGTCTGAAATTTCTCATTGATGTAACCTCGCATGTCCCTAATCCAACACCATAGGTTTCATCAGAATTTGTTTCACCATTTGGGATTTATGATCCTTTTCCCAAGGTGACCTGTTACAGGACTGTTCAGAATAGCAAAGTTGTACGGCCTGCCACATGTCATTGGTTCATATTATGAGTCTGATATTCAGACCACAGAAATTAAAGTCCGTGCCCTTTCTGGAAAATCTTTAGGAATTCCATTTGGACCTCTGTAGCGAAAGATATTGTAGATCTCCCCAGGTGTCCTGTTTATGGATGATTTCTGGAAGAGGATGGAACCCTAACTTGGAGAGATCATATCTCCCAGAATATAGCGAATCGGAGGCTGATATTTGGATACAGGATTCATAATGATTTTATATTTGGCCCCTACAATTGTCATCTTCTGATACTTCACCAATCTCGGAATATAGCGACTGTACCAAAACTTAGCAGTTTTAGTATTTAGGGTTTCTCTAGCTAGGGGTCAAACTAGGGTTTGACTTTCCCAGAGATTTACCCAACCAAATTTCTTGATACAAGTCTCTAAAATTCGGTTTTGATGAGGAGAAAAATCCTATTCTGGTCTCATTCAAAAATTCCTCTTCTGTAGAAAGCCCTAATTTCCACATCGAAACTGAAAATGCTTGAAATTGAATTCCGCATCGACAGAAAGATGCACCCTTCAATGGAGAGTCATCTTAGCATACTTTTGCTGAAAATATGTGGAGGAAGATCCACAAAATAGGAATCCCTAGTTCCTATATCTGCACAATTTCTTCTTCTCAGGTTAGCTCTGATACCATGTTAGTTTTTCAACATTTAAGCTAGCATTATGTTAGGATCTTTTCACTGAGAGAATAACAAGCACATCAATAACATAAGCACATCACATGAGACAAGAGACACAAAGAGTTTTGATAGGGGAAACCATAAATGGAGAAAACCCCTCAACTTCCTCTAAGATAGTATCACCACAAGATGTGAAACCCAAAATAGTAAGATGACCTCCCAACACAACAGCAGCCTTCTGTCTTCTGTCAAGCCAAAGTATTTCCTTCTCCAAAGGTGCGCCACACTTGAGAGAGCAAGTGTTGTAATTCACAAGTGATAAATAGAGAGACTCTCACTCTCTATTTATATTCTTCCGTTGACTTGAAGTGCACTCAACCATGTAGGCTTAACTTATAATTAATTACTTGAGCCTACACCTTAATTAGTGTATAATAACCCAAGTGCCCCGAAACTGTGGGGACTTACCTAATGACTTGACAAGACTTGTTTACATTAATAATCCTCCCGATCAGAACATCGGGGTAATACAATATGACTCAAATACATAATAGAAACATCTCGGAATAAACATCGGGTTACAATATATAAAATACATATAAGAATACATTCCGAAGTTACATATACATCAACATAGTTTAGCAAGTTCGTTGGAACTTGCAAGGGCTTGTCGTCGCTATAGCGATAGAGAGGTATATTAAAAAAAATAATGTTATACATATAGCATTATGCCAACCAAAAGTGTCCTTTATTATGCCATATGTCAGCCTTTAAGTCCAAAAACAATTATTTTATATTTTTTCCTGAATAGTGTGCTAAGATAGCTCTCTGAACCTTCCACCAAGTCTTCCTTTACAATCCTATCCTACAAGTCTGCATCAAAACTCTTCTTTGTTAATTACTTCAAATTATCAGCAATGTCTTAATAAGGATGCCCTCAAACTTTGTAATTTCCATCCTTGAATTTTGATGGCCTAAATTTTTTTTCTTTTGTTGTGTGTAGATCTGGTCCTTGCTTGTTTCTTTGCTAACCTTATTCCTTAATATTGAAAGTATACATGGGATATATTTAACTAGTACTCATCATGATACTTATAGAGTTTCTCTTCTAGCCCTTAAAACTACTTTTCAATTTATCTTTGTGGTTAAGAGGTATGCTTTCTTGCCCATAGCTTATGCTCTTTACTTCATGATTTTTATGATCATATTTGTGGTGTTTCACAAAGCAAAAATTATTGCTAACTTCCTCATATGATGTCTGTAGTCCTCATTCATTTGTATTCATGCATATATACTATGCCATATTTTATCATAGTCCTTACTAGAAATCAGGTTGCGTATACAATTTTCTTCTAACATATCTTCTCCACCAACTAGCTCAATTCTTCTTCAATCCCAAGCTTAATTTAGAAGAATTTGATGCCACTTTTGGTAGCTCTCTCTAGCTGCTCATGCAATTGTCGTGGATGTCATACAACCTGGTCTAAATATTATTGGACTTCAACATAAGGATCAACTTGCCAAGGATCTCTTCTAGTAATTCAACATATTTCAAATCTACCTCATGCCTTCAAGATGCTTCAGAATCACAATTTCTCCCACCAATTTAAGTGTTCATGACAACTTCAACAAATCTTCCTCCATACTTTATCACCCAATGTTGATCCTAGTTGTAACAAACAGGTGCTTCATAAGGTGAGCCCAGGCTTAACACATAAACTAAGTTCTGAGTGGGAATGATGACCACAAAAACCCCATGGAAACATTTCAAAAGTCTTCTTTAAATTTGCCTTAAACTAGTCCACAATTTTGCAAATTTTTTCCTCATAGTCTCATTGTCTTCTTTAAGTCTATGTTTCAAGCTATAATTTAACTCTTGACTATTAAACACAAACAATACCATTCATGTAATTTGTTCACAAGAAAAATCAATGACAAATGTTTAAATTTGAACAATCTGACATTCTAGATGTTTCCTTATCCAAGGGTTGCTTACTACATTTGAATATTCACTAACATATCAAGGTTGGGCCTGGTTTCTCATTTACACTTGTCAAAACTGAGACTACTGCTTCATATGCCTTTTCCTTCTTGTATTCACAATGTACTGATGTTTCTTCACTTTTCTTTGACTTCGATTCTAGTTCTTCATGAGTACAGGTCTCTTTAGTTTTGATATTTATTTTCTAGGCCTTGATTTGCTTAACTGCAACATTTTCTCTTATTGTTCTACGTAGCACTAGATGACATGTACTTTTGCTAATTAAAAACAAAATGATGTTGAAAGAGCAGAAACGTGTGTGGAAACTGTGGAGATGATGCATGTTACATGGAGGTGATGCTTGTTCAGAAATGATTAATCTTGCATATTCCTTTACAGGAAATGTTCAAATATTTGGGAGAGCTTCTTTGTTCCATAACTGGGTTTGACTCATTCTCTCTGCAACCTAATGTTGGTGCAGCAAGCGAGTATGTTGGACTGATGGTTATTCATGCTTATCATCATGTAGGTGTTCAAAACTCTCAAACCTTATGAATTTGTCCGCATGTGAGGGAACATCACTGTGTGAGGATTATACACTCATCCCTTATCAAATCTGGGAAACACGCCCATTTCTTTGTGAAGTACGAGTATCCCTTTGAAAAGAGTATGCTACAGGATGGTGCATTCTTTGGGAAACTATACCAGTGTTGAAGTTTACATAAATTATTCTCCCTAGCCATCTCTTCTAGCCATTATATCATGTCCAATTCCAAAGTGCAGACATATGAGTACATATATCAGCCCGTCACAACTACAAATATTCATGGTTGAATTGGAATTTAAAGATAAACATCTACAACATCCATTCACCAATTTGGTAGTCACAAATACTCTCTATTGGGATGAATGAAAGGTAGGATTAATAATTCATTCTAGTATGATTTCAATGTCCTAAAAGAAGTCACTATTCATGAGTTTAGTGTCATAAGAAACGTATAGGAAACTGATCTATGAAGAACAACTAGGTAATGTGCATGGAGGCAAATTGGGACAGTTGTCCCAATTGTGCATGTACCTATGTGAGAACGTCCTAAATTTGGAAGTTTAAGCTATCCCAATTGTGCATAGTTACATATGAATAGGATATATTAACATTGGGAAACAACTAGATTCAAGAAGGATTTCCACTGCTTATTCAATCTCTCCAAATTTGTATTTGTAAATGGTCAACAATAGTTACTCCAAGGTTGGCCACACTTCTTAAGATTTTTGAGACTAAATGCAAGACTATTTTTTAGGGAGACTGAAAGGTTTCCCTTGTGCACTTTTAGTAGACTAAAATACTTAATGTTTCTTTGATATGCACTAAATACATTAACTACTTAATTTCAATATTATTTTCTAGCAAATGCAATAATTAGGCCCTAATACATCATGACTATAAAGGTGTTATATAAATAGGGTATATACAAGAAAACCACTCTTTAAACAAAAATATAATCAATTGCACAAGGAATATAATTAAACAAAAATGACAAAGACATTATATGTGTTAAAAACCATTCAAAAACTATTGATAAGAAAGGTTGTTCTACATTGGAGCAAAAAACATTCAAACATAAGAACATCCGTGAAAAAATTAAAATATGTTTGTTCTAAGTCTGAGTCAACCAACAAATAATCCATTTTGATAGATGAAAGGAATATGCAAAAGCAAGATAATCTTACTACCCATACATAGTATAATATGCAATGGATAAATATGAATCCTATTAAAAAAAAACAATCCAAGGAATTTTCCAATATAATATCCCAAAATAAACCCTAATGGGCTTTCAATTAACACTTGTTTGTAGAGTAAAATGGTGCATCTATTAAAACAATATTTATGGAAAAAAGTTGGTCCAAACCTAGAACAAAAATATGGACTAAATTTCTTTAACATAAGCATATAATTACTACCCATTCAAAGCTTCCAGGATGATAGACACTATTAAATCAATGGATGATCTACACCTTGCTGGCCACTACAAGAGGAACTGGCCTCTAAAGCCAAGAACACTTCCAAGAAAGGAAGACAAATGTCAAGTGTATCAAAGAGATACTATAAAAATAGAGTGTTATAGTGTGAACCAAGGCTATGGGAATTCCAAAGTATGTGAACTTTTCTTAATGGATTTAAGTATCCAATCAAATGATGTAATATGTATACCATAGATAATTACCATGAATAACATACATATACAAAAGAATGATTGTGAACAAAAAATATATATATATATATACAGTGTGCTAGGGGTTGAGCTGGGAGAGGGGGTTGCTTAGGTTGTAGGTGTGGTTACAAATGTGACAAACCCTCTTATATCCCATGCTCTTATTAAGAATAAATTTTGTCATTTAACTAAGGGAATATCATTCTATTAATAATTTTGAATGTATTCAAAAGATTGATCAACTTATAATAGATGTGGAGTACACTTGACATAAAGATGACTTGTCTTCAATGTCCCCTTGTATGAATATTTAGCATTACCTTATTTTCCAATTAATTTTCTTTTTGATACTCTCTTGATCCTATTTTACTGTGTCATAAGCCATGTTGGCTTGAAAAAGGAAACAATTGGATTTATGCCATAAGAATGCATAACCATGGGTGCATCATAAGGTCTATGAAACTGCCATCATGCTAGAAAATAAGAGATGAAAACCAATACCGTTTAATTAACAAAACAACTTAGTTCAGTTTACTAAGAATGATAGGTACATGCACAATTTAGACAACTTAAACTTCCCAATTTAGGACGTTCTCACATAGGTATAGCTCAAACTGGGACAGCTTAAACTTTTAGGATGTCATCACATATTAACTTTTAATCCCTCTTCTAGTATTTCACCACTGGATGTGTAAAAGTTACTTGAACGAAAATCAGATTTGAGCTCTAGAAAATTAACAGTTTGACCCTAAAGAAAAGCAGTTTTATCATCAAACTGCATGTTTCAGCCAGCTAAGACATGGATTTAACGCTAGTAGATTTTTTGTATATTTTTTGTGTTATTACATCCACAAGACCTCACAAACAAAAAGTCTCACAAAAAAAAATTTCAAAGAAATCTTCAAACTCCAAATATTGATTTTTCTAGGCCATGGGGGTTTTTCGATGGTTCATGCCAAGGCCATCCTCAGGCCTGTGGTGCAGGAGCTCTTCTTTATCTAGAAAATCTCATTTTTTCTCTATTAAATATGGATCAGGAACAGGTACAAACAATAGATATGAACTTTATGCTCTGTGGATATTTCTTAAAGTGGCTGGAGATCAGTAGGTAGAAAATCTATAGGTTCTAGGTGACTCAAAAATGTTCATTGAATGGGAAAATGGAAGGAACCAAATCACAAATATGGAATTGATACCGATAAATGACGAAGTGAGATAAAGGAATAATTTGAGGCTGTCTCATTTAGTCGTATTCATAGAGACTCAGAGAGTTTAATCAAAGATCAGATCTTCAATCAAAAGAAACCCTTGCTCTCACAGAGGGGACCCTGTTCATTCAAGAAACCAAAGCTTTCATCTCAATGGATTCTGTCCAATGAAATCTATTGGAAATCCTATATGGAATATGCTAGATGCTATAGGAGGTTAAGTTGAAGTTAAGTTTGTTTCTTATTGGTTTCTGGTACATAAACTAATATGTCCTTTAGTTAAGTATGTTATGGGGGGATCATGTGTAATATGTAAATGTTGATGTACAAGTAGGGTAATGGGTTGTGATTAGATTACATAAGTGTAAAGGGTAGATCAACCAACAATTTTTTCAGAAGCTACTAGGCTAGACAATGTGTATGTTGATTTCTCCTAGAAATATCAAATACATGGATTTTTTCTTGGAAGAAACAAATAAAAAAAACTGATAAACTAGTAAATAAATTGTATATGTGTACTTACTTACTTCTAAATAAATCGCATGAAAAAGGTATAAACCATTTACAAGTTATGGGTGACTCAAAGCTTGTGATAAAGTGGGCCAACCGGAATCATGATATGAACAATTTATAACTAATCCATATTATGAATCAAATTGTAGAGGTAAAATATCATTTTCATGCTATTTCTTTTACACACGTATACAGAGAATTCAATACTCAACACTAAAGCTGACAAATTTTCCAAGGATTCTCTACTCTTACAAGAGGGTACCTTTATTGAGCAAGTCTTCAGGGAAGGCACTATCCTAGCAGCTTCAGAATATCACTTTTACTAATTCAGTTTATATTTGGAATCTGTTTGAAGTTTATCATGTCATCAGGATATATTGGAGACAATCAAGTTTATTTTCATCTGGGAAAGATTTAGAAAAGTTTATGTATTCGATCTTGGAAGACTGTAATATGTGAGAAGATGAAGTGTTTATGCAAGCACTCAAAGGGTCAAATTTCTTTTTGAAGGAGTCATTTTTGGACAGAAAATATATATTTGATTTCAAACTCTGAAATATCAATATAATGATTTTTTTCAAGGAGAAAAAAAAGAAGAGTTTGGTCCAAGCCATATTTGATATGGGATATGGGAAGTGAAATATAATTTCCAAGTCTTAGACAAATAGTTTAATCTCTCAACAACACATCCATACTTGTATGAAACTTGAATTGGGATTCCTACATAAAAAAGTTGAATTGACCATAACCAAGTGGTGAAAATTGAAGTTTGCAATGACTTCTAAATTTGTAAATGAAGTGAAATGCGATGCATTACCATTAGATGTGTGTGGATTATCTTTGGGAGTACTTGCTTGTGATATAGGCACTATGAATACTAATGATGGCCTAACCAATACAAACAAATCAAATTTACTATGGGATGACTAAATGCTCAAAGAAAACAAACTCTTGTTGTACACATTTCACCAATGTAGGAAAAAGACTTCTTAATGTTTCCTGGAAGTTTATGCTACCAATACTGAAATCAGTATCATTACCCATATAGAGGAAGTGGTCATAAGATAAAATTAAAGTAATTATTGGGAAACTAAGGGGATATTTTCATGGAACCCATAAATTTTCCTATTCAACATGTTATATATCAGCGACAAAATGTTGTTTTCTGAAACACGGTATTATTCCATACTTCAATTCCTGAACACAAGATTAAGAAGTAATTGAAAAAGGACATATCCATCCTATTTCCTTTGCATAAGGATTAGATATAGTCTTAGAACCCATTGAAGTAGGTAGTTGGTGAATGTGCATGTACTATCACCATGCATTGAAGACAACTACCAAGAAACACTATACAATGCACTTAATTTGAGTTAAACAACTTTACAGATAGACTATCAAAGGTGAATCTGCTATCTGATTTTTCATTCCTTTCTTAAAGTTTGACACTAGTTGACTGATTAATGGGCATTTTGTGGATGACCCATTCCTGACAATTGAAAAAGAAGAGAAATATTTTCACAGCATGTTAGAATACTTACAAATATCCTATGAGGCTTTGGGCTCCAACACCCAATTAGCTAAGGCCTGCTTTTATAAAAAAATCCAATGTGAGTTGTCCAATAGGCTAGGAAATCTTTAGATGGGCTTGGATCCAACCAGGACAAATTTCCAATTTCTTAGCATTCAAATTTCAGGCAGGGAAATGCTAAGAATAGCATGCATAATGGAGTTACAGGTGGAACCAAACAAAACCTTTCTCCTATATTCATAAGTTATATAACTATATGTGATGTTGATGAACGAAAATATCAAGACATTTCTTAATCCATATGAATACATTTACATATGATGAAACAGGTAGACAAGCAATGTTTAAAAATGTAGTTGAGCATAGTCATCTTTGAAAGCAACCGCCCTGAAACCTACTTCACCATATTATTATTTGTTCGAATTTTTGTCCTTTTAAATTGTAACACATACAATATAGCAACTTTAGATGACAATTGGAAAACACAAGAAAATATATAAGATTTACAACATGAAGCACCCTACTAATGACACTAGAAACTGTTTAAGACGTTCCTAAATAGCACAATGACTCACACTCTCTCATAGACATAGGGACACATCATATTAACATGGAACAAAATTACATTTGTTAAAATTCTGTTAGCACTCAGAAAACATACACGCCAACTAACTCACACACACAAAGACAAGTAGCGATAGTAAAATGGAACAAAATTTCATATAACTCTGTTAGCACTTATAAAATAAAACCAAAATTGAAATTGATTGAGTGGGAGGCAAGCAAATTACCTTGAAAGTGTTTTCGAATGAACACCATTAAGAGAAATAAGGAGAAAGGAAACATCTGTTCAATCCATCTCGCAAGCCGTTGAATATCATATCTATGATAGGAAGTATCCCTTCCATTTGCATTATTATTATTGTTTGTGGCATCAGTCTCATAGTTTCCCCCAACGTTTATTGTCAGCGGGGTCATCATAGACAACGATCCCATACCATTGGCACTAATATCGAGACCCCCTGCAGTTTGCACCAACTCCAACCCAATAGACGAAGCTTGAAGATGACCATTACTGCTAACATTAGCAGGCCCTATTTATACCCCATTTGTCTAAAGTTGAATTGCCCCCTATCTGTTCCCCGACACCAATTATTCTAATTGAAACCTCGACCCCACTGCCATTGTCTACTCTTTCCCTAAAAGATCCCCCACATGTACCCTCAATTTCATGATAATGTGGTCAACCCCTCAAAATCCCTGTATACTCCAGCAGAGCAGATAATGGCACCTAAATTACATTTGCAGCAGAGAAATGCATCCCATAGCTCCAGTTCCTAAACCCTTCGGTGCTCATACTAGAAGTTTCCATTTAAATTGAAATCGTAGGACCTTGAATTGGGGTTTATTTGTTAAAATCACGGGACCTCGACTTAGGGTTTGGTAGATAAAATGTCTAAATCTAAAAGGCCTCCCTGGAAGGGTTGAAATATATTATAATGGTTCAGTTTTTCCAACTTAGGGTCTAATAGATACAGTGCCCCGATTTAATACAAATATCTCAAATTTACACTAGTTACTCCATGAAAAATGTAAATTCTGGCTAGCTAATGGCTTCTAATTGCAAATCCAATCTGGTAATCACAAACCCTAAACTTGAATTTTTTTAAACCATCAAAATGAAAAAACCAATACTTATCTTTAGCATTCTTTGAACGATTCTTTTCACTGAATCGAGGGGGAATTGGAGTTCCATTGGGATTGAACATGACACCAAAGGTTCTATGCTTCCATCATGTTGGCATTAAGATGGGTTCTGAGTTTTCTATCTTTCTTAGTGCCTTCTATGTGAGCGCATTTTGTAGCAGCCAAGAGAAAGAATAAGACAACGTTGAAGGAGGCATCGATGACTCCATGGAGAAAATCAATTTGCACTTTTAGATCTGTCTAATACATATTTTTTAATACCACTGAGGGTTTCCAAGATTATGTTATGTTGTTGGTTTCAACCTAAAAATCAATTCCTAATATCATATGTACATCTACTCAATCTAAAATTATATAACCAAATATAAGTCTAATCCATTTTAAATTATATCACATAATTTAGCTTAATCATTAAGCATAACATCGTTAATTATTAATTCTTAATATATCAAATCTTGATTTGAATTTGGATCCAAAGAATAATGGTTTCATCCCAATCCTTTTTAAATATTGGAAAAAGGTCATTCTCATGGTTAAGAATAAGGCAGAAGACATTGTCATGGCATAAAGGCCCCATGTCATTACTAGAAAAGTCCCTTGCATCAATATAACACTTTAATAGTTATTGATAATGTAAGAATGAAGTATTTATTTTAGTCACTTTCTAATAGAGTCCCTTAAATCAATATAACACTCTAATACTTATTGATAATGTAAGAATGAAATATTTATTTCATTCACTTTCTAATGGAGATATTGTGAATGCATGTGTAATCCTATTTATTAGCTAAATAATCTCGGATGTAATAAGTGAGGAAAAATAAAAGAGAGGAGCAGAGCGAGATTTGGGGAAGTAGAAGAATTAAGAATTCCTAACCATCCAACTACCTTCAACTGAGCATCCTCATATTTACCCATTCTCCAAAATTATAAAGGGTTATTTGGATAACGATGAAATAGATTATGACTAGATTTGAACATGAATCTTGAAGATGGACCAAAGGGCATGTAATTGCTCATTGTTGAATAATAAAGAGATCGACTAAATCCTTTGAATATCTGTTTTCCCAATTGGTTTCTAGGGTAAAATTTGTTGTTCATGTGTGATGATCCTACTGTGTGATTCTTCTATGTTTAGTTTTAATAATTTTTATTGGATATGTTCTTATATGTTTAAATTTCCCAATAGATGGTGTTTGAGGCCTATAGGAAGCAATTTATTTTGGTACTCAAAAATTCATTTTCTATTGAAATCATGTTAATAGAACAGTCAAACAATCTTCCTTGTCCATCCCAACTAACCCACAATATATATGACTATGGTTTGAGAGTTGTTGCAATTATTTAGCATGGTTTCTATACTTGAAATAGAGAAATTTAAATAAGGTTTTGATGTTATAGAGTGAGTGAGCATGAAATGATGCTAATCCCAAACATAGTTAGATGTCCGAGGATGATAGAGAATTCGAGCACAAAATACTAGTTAGTTTACATGTAACATTGTTTCTTAGTCTCAAAGAAATTCCATTAAGTGAATTATTTTTTTTAGAAGTTTGATCAAGTATTCATGTCCAAAAAATAGATAGGCTATAATCCCATTGTCTATGGATCACATCGTATTAAAACTTGTGTTCACGTACATTTGGTGAGACCTCTATGGTAAATACTTGGAGTGACTATAGAAGAAGTGGAGAATAATTTTTGTCAGGAATAGATAGAAGTAGAGCATCAACCATGATAGGAAATCATCATGAAGGGGATGAAGAAGAAGACCCAATTGTACATGATCTCACTCAAAGACAAAGAACCCCATTTGCAACAATAAGAGAGTTAGAGAATCAGCCACTAGTGACTAATAGGTAAGTATTCAAAGACATGATAAAGTAATAATTCTATCTAATTGGTTGTGAGGAGAATCAACAAATTGTATGACACTACTTCAAGAAAAGGAAAGGACAATTGGTGCAAGAGTTCAATATTGAGTTTGGAAAGAGAGTTGTTTAACTAGGAATATTTTGGAAGAATCCAATTTTTTTGATTAAATACATGGGTGCATTTCAATAAAAAAATTGATAGTATCTAATGTTTTTCCAACCTAAGACAAAATATAAAGCTAGTATAGAATTCGAATATCTTAAGGGATATAAGTATAAGCAACAACCTAGTACACATAAGCAAGCATACTCTAAAGAAAAATAGAAAGGGAGGAACATCAAGAAATGGAATGGAAGGAGAATAAGCATAGTGTGGCATTGGCACATAATGGAATCCCTTGTTTCAAACAATGTAAGGATTGTGAAAAGATAGGGCATACAAAGCCTAGGATTATTGGAAAATAGACCTCAAAAACCACCCCAAAAACTTTCATAGAAAAAAGAAGAAGAAGGATTTAATCATAGTATATTAGACTTGGAAGTAAAGGTGAGTTATTGCAATATTCAAGGAGAAGTAGTAATTGTTGGTTGCAACCAAAAAGAAGAAAAGGATATGGCATATATGTCCAGTGTCAAAATACACATGAGACAAGGTATAGTATATTGTTTGTTTCATACAAGATCAAAATAAAACTTGATGTCTGTGGAGTTGGATGAGAATATTGTCTTAGAGACCCAACACCATCCACAACCATATCTCATGTGTTGGATCAGACAAGATGTGGATCTAAATGTAAAAAAGGAATGAACATTTAGGTTTTCCATTGACTAAAACTCTATGGAAAAATTAGTCGTAAATGTGGTTCCATTGGATGTTTGTGGGGTCATCTTGGGAAGCCCATATTTGTATGTGAGAGATGTGATCTTTAGGAGGAGAGAAAACCAATATATGTATATCAAATTTGGGAAAACATATTCCATCAATGAGCACAAGGAAAAAACCAAAATTTCTCTGATCAAATCTCATCATGCCAAGAGAATGACAAGAAACATAAATAAATTTGTTTTGTTGTTTATGAGAGAATGAAAAAAATGAGGAGAAGGAAATAAAGTGGTGATGGATTCATACTTGAGGGGATGCAAGGAAAGCATCATCAATAGCTATAATAGTTGATTGAATACTACAAGGATGTGCTTAGGATCCCTAGGTACTGCCACCCAAATGAGAAGTAGACCACCAAATCAAATTCCATATGACACTGATGAGGATGATTATGATGATGATGCTAATGATGATGCTGATGATTATACTGATGATAACAATGAAGATGACGACGACGATGATGATTATGGTGACGATGACTATGCTGCTGATAATGATGATGGCGATGGCAATGATGATGATGACGATGATGACGATGATGATGATTATGATGATGTCGATGATGATGATGAGGATGATGGTAATGATAACGATGATGACGATGGTGACGATGGTGACGATGATGGTGATGATGATAGGGGTTGCGAACAAGACATGGGATGCGAATGAGACAGGGGTTGTGAACAAGACATGGGTTACGAATGAGAGAGGGGTTGCGAATGAGATTGATGGGAGCATGGGGTTTGATTTGGGAATTTTAGTTTAATGTTAATATTTTTTATTTGTATTTTAAAAATAATATAAATTTTATATTTTGTTTTATTATTATTATATATTTTTTATAATATATATATATATATATATATATTATAATAGTTTTTTATTATTACATTATATATTATATTATAATAGTTTGTTATTATGATGATGATGGTGATGATGATGATGACGGCGATGATAACAATGACGACGATGATGGACATGATGATGATGATGATAACAGTGATGATGATGATGATGATGATGATGATAATGATGATGCTGATGATGATGATGATAACAATGATGATGATGATGACCATAGGTCGATGATGATGATGATGGCAATGATGATGACGACAACGACGACGATGATGATGACGATTTGTTGGGGTGTTATAACGTCTAGATTAATTCACCTAATATTTAATTATCGACCGAGGTTGGTAGGCTTAGAGTTGACAAAAAATATATGCAAAGGTAGAGGGGTTCCTATGGTGTCATAGAAATATTCTAACAAACAAAAGATCAAAAGATATTTCAAAATGAAAAACCGAGTCAAACTCCTAAGAATTCAATTATTAAGGTAATTAAACCAGAACAAAATATTAAACTAAATAATCGACAATTTATTTCATAAGTAAATAACTTTAAACTGAAAATGATACTATCAACAACTAACTTTTCAAAATAGGAAACTAAGATACAAGGAATACCTAACTAATAAGCAAGTAGAAAACTTATTAAAGAAAATTAAATAGAAAGAAACAAGGATAAAACTTAATAGGAATATCTTTCAATTCTGTCCTACAAGTCTCTTTCAGTAATCACATAGTGAAAAAGGAATAACCTGAAAACATACTAAGGGTAACACATACAATACTGCAATTTACATGCAAATGGATAAATCAATCCAAAGGCATAAATACAAAACAATACACCAGTAAAGAGAAATCAGAAATAAACTCAATAAACAAAACATAAACTAGCTTAACACATATTCAAGGTGAAAAGAAGTAAGGTAATTTTTAATAAATAACCTAAAACAATCCAATTTAACTTTAATGTTAAATATAACTATAATCTAACTATTTCAGTCAAAGCATACTTCAAACACTAAAGAAATAGAACTGAAAACAATCTCAAAACACATTAAAAACACTAAAAACGAAACTATGGGCTGAATGACAGACTAAAATATAGGTCCGAAAGGGGTGATTGAATGACAGTTTAAACGAGCTATCCGAATGACAGTCTGCACAGTTAAAATGACATAAATTAACCTAAATGAACTAATCTTTAGCTGAATTTGTGCAGATGTAAATCTAATGCATAAAGGTAGTAAACAAACCTATTTATTAATAAAATTTAACAATGAAATGAACTTTAAAAAAATTCATGAACATAAAGAAATCATTAAGAAATAAACTAGAATTTAAATTGCATAACTTATAACAGAAAAGAAATAAACAAAACTGAACCTATTTAACTTGATAAAAGCAAACTATTCAATTTCTTGAAAATAAACTAAACAATAAACTGGAAATAAAATGACTGAAAGTAAATTTGAAAGCAAACTATGCGCGTAGTTAACTATTTAATATTCAGAAATAAAATTGCATTACAGGAAATAAATGAAATAATAAAACAAATTGGAAATTAAGCTAGCTACAACAAAAAAGATGAAAGAAATAAACAAGAAAAGAAACCTCTGGTTGATGAGGGGACCTCTCAGCAATCATGGGTGATGTATGGCTAACGCTTACTCAACGCAATCATAAACAACAAAGCATACAACTATTTATTCAAATGATGGAACATAAACACAAAACCTTGCTCCAAAAACGGCTGTCTACAAATAAAAATGATCAACTCCCTAACTCTGCACAAAGAGGTGTTTATATATAGCGTTTACAGGGATGAGTAGTCAACCCTTTAGTGGTCGAATGCTCTCTAAATTTAGTCAACCATAAAGGAATTTGACTGATAAAACTCCAATGCACATGATCTTCCTCCTTCAATGTGTGTTGACTCTCTTCATTGGATGGTGTAACGCATAGGCTCCCTCTTCAGCATGGTTGGTTCTCAAATGCGGCGCATGGCTCCTTCCTTAGCGTTGTAGGAGGAATGGTGTTGGACAGAGGAGAGCACAGAACAAGTCTTCTAGAACATAGGTTAAATACATCAAACCAATGGGTGGACTGTTGGTGAGGTGTCAACGAAAGAGGCTACAAGCTGGCAAATCATCTAGAATGCGAGCTTCATTACCCAGACGCATGGACAACAGGTCGTTTGCATAACTGTTTTACGTTTTAATGCCTAGAATCAATTCTTAACAGCGCGCAGTTTGGTTAGCGATCTAGATAGAAAGCTGAACAACGAGTTGGACTATGAGCTGGATATGCGGGTGTAGATCTAGGATGAGTGCGATGTCTGTTTTCTAGTGGCACGCTTAAAAACTATGGTATGCAGTAACAATATTTAAATGTATGGAAACCTGCCAACGAGTTTCACGTAGTGAGCTAGATGACAAGCTGGATGTGCTATGTGCATGGCAAGTTGAATGCGTGCTTGTTGTTAATTCATCCAAAAAAATTATATAACCTGCAAATAAATATACAAATCAATCAATATATCAAATGCGCTTTAATAATGTCAATTTTAATCAATAAAATCATAAAATGATAATAATAATGGATTTTATATAAACCTACATACCTGGGTTGAATAGTGATCTGCATGGCATAAAATATGCAAAAAGATAATAAAACATATGTTTAAATAAGTAATTTAACTGCAAAAAATTATAACAAATCCAGGATCAACATGATTCATGATGACGACGATGACGATGATGTAGATGGCGATAATGACGATGATGTTGATGAAGCTAATGATCATGATGACGAGGATTAATATGATGATGATGTTGGCGATGGTGATGATGATGACGATGATAAGGATTGGGCATCTATATTTATGGTCCAGTTTTGGATAACATTGCTGGAGGATGGATACAAAGTTCAAGCATTCCATTGCTTTTGATCTTCAAACCTATAGGCAGACTGGAGTGTTAACAAAACTTGGGTCCAATTGATGCGACAATATAACAATAAGAAGCCAAAGACATGGAATGAACAAGTAGTTTATATTCAACACTCTTATAGCAAGGAAACTCATTCTTCCACCCATACATTTGACTTTGAGACTTGTTTTTAGTTGTTTGCATTGGATTTATGAACTCATATTTGAGATGTAGACCTTTCAAACTAATCATCATAATCATAACCATCATCATCATAATCATCATCATCATATTCATCATCATCCTCATCCTCATCCTCATCATCAACATCATCATCCTCATCATCAACGTCATATTTATTATCTTCATAATCATCAACATATTTGTCATGATCCTCATCATCAACATCGTCACCCTCTTCCGCATTAACATCATCATCATATTCATCATCATTATCATCCTCATCATTATCATCATCATAATCCTCATCATCCTCATCTTCATCGTCATCTTCATCATCTTCATAATCATCACCATCTTCATGATCATGATCCTCATCATCAACATCATCACCCTCTTCCTCATCAAAATCACCATATTCATCATCATAATCATACTCCTCATCACCATATTCATCATCATCCTCATCCTCCTCCTCATCATCATCATCGTCATCATCATCATCATCATCACCATATTCGTCATCATCATCATCTTCATCTTCATCATCATCATCATCATCATCATCATCTACATTTTCCCCTCCATCATTCCTGCCAAGCCTTAGAACATGGAGCATGTAGAGAAGAGTCAATGATTCGCCACTCTAGCCTTAGAACATGGAACTTTTGTCGCTATAGAGATGCTATGGACCTTTCGTGACTATAGCCATGAAATTTCATCACTATAGCGACGAAAGGTCCATAACGTCGCTATAGCGATGAAAGTCGGGGGCATTTTCAAAATTTTCCAAAAAATTAAACTATTTTTCCACGTAAACAACGATTTTAGCCTTTTCATGGCAAACTTTCATGGGAATTTTGAGCCATATGTAGTAGTGATACAAGGCTTATTTTCTACAACATTTATCTTTTCTACTATCTAATGTTTCTTGTTATACATTATAAATTTTGGATCATTGCATATGAAATATTTGTAAATCTTATTTTGGTGTAAGATTTAGGGTTAAAGAGCACTACACAATTTAAAACTAAAGGAAATTCTAAAACCACTACTTTCCATATGACAAATGTTGATTGTACAACATCAGGAGTCATTCTTCGGACAAGTGTTGTATCTAGTTGGGACTTGTATTGTATCAAATCCTATCTATATCCTCATTTGTTGAGGTGGGATGTTAGTATTGGAGTACTATGTTGTATCAAGACTGTAAACTTGTGTTGTATAAGGTCTGGACTTGTGCTATATCAAGTCAATGACTCTCATAGACAGTACCCTATGAGGAAAATCTCCTTAACTGGAGATGGTCTTGTGTTGTATGAATAATGGATACTTGTGTTGTATCAAGTCATGATCCTAATGAATTTTTCATTTACGCGCACCTCCATTTGTTGAGGTGGTTATACTATGTGATGCATTACTAGTCATGGTCACTGAGTGCTATAGGTCTCCTTTAGGGATTAGCTACCCCTAGAATGAATTACTTTAGCACATGAATATATGACCCATGGTAATACATATGATCATAAATATGTGTAAAAATTAT
>LPNX011055068.1:392930-426191 GCA_001517045.1 Pseudotsuga menziesii | reverse complement strand
AATTATTGTGTGTAATGTAACAATTAACATAAGATCCTAGGATACATGTGTTAATAGAATGAAACACGTGGTGAACAAGAGTAGGCGCATGGCAGAAGACTCGAGATAGATGTTGAGAGACGGAGGTTGTACATCGACCCACTATAGTGTTATGAAATGTGAAGGAATTGAGGGGTTTGGTGGGGGTTTAAGTTAGTATTAATATGGATTTAGTAAGGTATTAATAGAGTTTAGATATGAATTTAGGTAGGGGTGAATAGGGTTAGTAGGGGTTAGTAGGGGGTAAGGTAGTAATATTGAGGGGGGGGGGTTAAGTAGGGTTAGTGAGGTCAGATTAAATGGTAGGTTTAATTTATGTTTTGAAAAAAGGGGGTGGGGTATGGGGATTTTTTATTAATATTATAATTTATTAACCAATTTCAAATAATTTTTTATAAAAAATTTATTATTTGTCTCGGGCCTACAGTTGATTAATTGTCTCTATGGTTCATATAGGTTTGTTTAGTTGGTGTTTTAAGGATTTTTTTCAATTCTCCATGAGTCATTACCACAACAATTCTGCTCTAAATCCTTGGTTGTTTTCTTAATGAAGATATTAAACAGTCCGAACGATAATACTCATTACTTTTGCATGTATACAGGTTATAATTAATCATATTTATTAAAAAAATTATTTGGGTTGATGGGCAGCCTATTTATACATTTATATATGTATGTGTGAGATTTGAGAAATTGAATCGAAATCATCACTACCCAATATTCACTTTTACATTGAAAACAATAAACGCAAGTTGCAACAATCGCATGACGTCCTCTTCATTCTAAACCTAGTTATCGGATCATCGTCGTAAACCCAATAAGTAGGAGTATTAGGGTTGTGGCACGAAGCACCTCAAAAAATCGAATGGTCGCAACAATGTCAAAGTTGCTCCATGTTTCAAGAAGAAAATTGCACAAATACACTAAATTCAGGGTAAAGATAGATGAAAATGATGAAGTTTCTTGTTGGGCTCTTATTTGTAGAGAAGCATATCAAGAGAGGATGGAAGCATATCAAGACAGGATGGGCTCTTGTGGTTAATCCTCTGATTAAAAATGCCATGTATAATTCTTTTTTTTGTTGGGGCTCTGTTCCACATAGATTAGTCATTTATATAACTTCTTTCAAGGTCTTTGGCAATTTCCAGAGGCATAAGGGAATGTCCATATCTAGTTAATTCACCTGTTACAGTGCAGGTTCTAGCACCATTTTTTTTAATATGGCATCAACATTCATCAAAGGAAGTGAGTAGTAATCATTAACATAGGTTTTGAAATTCATAGTAGCTTGCATGATCCATATTTATGTGAATAGTATTCATCAACGTATGTTTTTTCAATTCACAATCGATATTTATCAGCCTTTGGTGGCAAACACAGTTTCCTTCCTCTGATTTGTGTCATTTTCTTTCGATGATCTACTCTAGATAATAATTCAAGAACATTTTCTTCTTTCGTGCATATATTTATCTTTATTTGATTATTTGATCTCTTTGGTAGAGTTGATAACCTTGCATTATGTTTATTCAAGAGCTTTCTTTTCTTCTTTAGAATGGAATTCTGATGCAAAGAAGTGTTTGGAACTACCCTAACTTCATTTTATTTAGTCACAAACCTAGAAAGCACATGATCTTTGACATTAGGAACATAATTTTCATGAATATCTTCAAAATATTTTTCACCCTTCAAATTTTCTTTACGGTGGGGGAATAGAAACACCCTTACTTTACCAACCAACCAAGCACCCATGTGCTATCCTTGGAAGCAGGTTATCTTTAGCTAGTGTGTTTATGACACCAAAGTTTTTGTGCAAGATGGTAATGTGAGTTAGTGTTCAGATACCTACGTATATGCATCTTTTTCTAGTATACTTGATGTGATAAAAAACTTGTCGTCCTTCTTAGTGACCCATACATCCAGAAAAGACATGCAACTATATTCCTCAATTTTCCTAATCGATTTCATGTATTTATATTTCCTATTGGGATCATCTTCTCTGATTAACTTAACTACTAAAGGGGATGTACAATAATGATCTCACAATAAATGGTATACCAATCTGACATCTTAGAAAAAATAAAGATAACCCTGCTTCAATGGGTGCTTGGTTGGTTAGTAAAGTAAGGGTGTTTCTATTCCCCCACCGTAAAGAAAATTTGAAGGGTGAAAAATATTTTGAAGATATTCATGAAAATTATGTTCCTAATGTCAAAGATCATTTGATTTCTACGTTTGTGACTAAATAAAATGAAGTTAGGGTAGTTCCAAACACTTCTTTGCATCAGAATTCCATTCTAAAGAAGAAAAGAAAGCTCTTGAATAAACATAATGCAAGGTTATCAAATCTATCAGAGAGATCAAATAATCAAATAAAGATAAATATATGCACGGAAGAAGAAAATGTTCTTGAATTATTATCTAGAGTAGATCATCGAAAGAAAAGGACACAAATCCAAGGAAGGAAACTGTGTTTGCCACCAAAGGCTGATAAATATCGATTGTGAATTGAAAAAAACATACGTTCATGAATACTATTCACATAAATATGGATCATGCAAGCTACTATGAATTTCAAAACCTATGTTAATGATTATTACTCACTTCCTTTGATGAATGTCGATGCCATATTAAAAAAAATGGTGCTAGAACCTGCACTGTAATAGGTGAATTAACTAGATATGGACATTCCCTTATGCCTCTGGAAATTGCCAAAGACCTTGAAAGAAGTTATATAAAGAACTAATCTATGTGGAACAGAGCCCCAACAAAGAAAAGAATTATGTGGCATTTTTAATCAGAGGATTAACCGCAAGAATACTTGGAGATGTAAGTACGATCAATGAAACTCTAACCTAGCATCACCACCAGAGCTCAAGAAAGAATATTGAATGCAACAGAATGTAGGACCTATGCTTGAGTCAAATGATTTGAATGTAGAGGATTTTTTTAAATCCCATATTTACCTAAAGAAAAAGAAATAGACCAGACAGTGTACCACTTGGAACCAGAAGGGACTATAGAGAATTCCATAAAAATACCAAATATATGTAGCAGTGGATAGTCAATAAGAAGATTATTAAGCCCCCTCATATAAGCTAAACGTATTTTTTAGCTAAACACATGTTTTCATATCCCATGCATTTGCCTATTATAGAACTATAGAACTATTCCCTCTTTTTATAATTTTTTTAACACAGGTACCTCGACCGAGGTATTTATTAACCCTCGGTCGAGGTTTTAATACCTCGACCGAGGGTTAATAAATACCTCGGTCGAGGGCTGAAAAAAACCTCGGTTGAGGGCTTGATAAAATCTCGGTCGAGATATTAAAACCTCGGTCGAGGGCTTGTTAAACCCTCGACCGAGGTACGTTTTTTTGTTTTTACTGAAATGCGCTTGCCAAAAAGTGTTACCCAGGTCCGCGGATTCACCCCTGAGTATAATATGATAAGATGGATAAATAATTCATACACATGTGAACCATGCAATAAATGATAAATGATAATGAGATAATCATAGAGAAAGATAAAGGATTCAAATTACCCATGAATGCCTCCAAGTGAACTCGAATTGTATATGCTTCAGTAAAGCCACAATTGCAATAAAGCATGCATTAGTTAACTAGAAAGATCCATGCGAAATTCAATATTATAATGTTGCATTGATGGAACTAAAAGTGAATCACCAATGACACTAAGAGTGAAGCACCATGACTCTCAGTGAATCTCCTAAATTTTGTGGTCATGCATTCAGTTGAAGACATAGTTTAGTTCGAGGTTAGTTAGCATTTAGTTAAAGTTATTCTTGGAAGTTATGGCACATATATTATGCATGGAGAAGAATCCAAGGATAATGACTTGGAACTAGTGCAAGAAGGGCACTAATGTTTGCATGGAGAGAATCCCATGCACCAGTGTTAATTCTCATCCAGTAAATTCAATTTTGTAATGCATGGATGTATAATTCTCATGCATCCATTCTCTATGGTTTGCATGGAATGTGTTTTGACTTGTTATTAAAGTGTTGGGCACTTGGAAAGTTTATTACAGTGTTGTATTGAATCTCTCTTCTCTACTGCTGAGGTGATATCTCTTATCGGGAAATATGCTTATGTGTTGTAAACCATTCTCTACAAATCTATCTATAATACTCTAATAATTGTTGGGTTTTTCATCCTCCGTATTTGGAGGGTTTTCCCAGGGTATATCTTATCTCTTGTGGTTGAATGAATTATGTGGCCGATTTATCTATGAGATTCATATGTGCAATGATTGATTGAATTTTTTTTTAAAGTTCAAGTATCTCCATTTTTGCTCACATATTAACAACAAAGACATTGTGAATACTATTTTTTTTTTCTAACCCATTATTATAATGAGTATGGAGAGATGTACTTTTCCTTCACCACATAAAACTATATCACTTTCCACCAAGCAATTTTTGTTGCTAATGCCTTTGAGAAAAGGAAGACGTTTTTAAATCTCCACCTCCTTAGATCTTTTGAAGCAACTATATTTACCAATTTACGATTGGAATCCCCTTCTTTACATTGCACCCTAGCCAAATAAATCTATAAATAATTCTTATGAGCACTTCTAACACACCTTTGGGAATCCATGTCAAGCACATCTAGTAAACATGAATTCCTTATAGAATAACTTTAGGTAACACACGTATGCCTCCTCTTGAAAATGCTAATACTATTTATTCAGTCTCTTTTTCAGCTTTGAAATCAACCAAAGAGAATCACTCTTCAATCAGTCATTTGGTTTTAAAATAAACCATAAGTATTTATCATTTCTTCTATCTCAATATGATGGTATGGGAACAATGGATATATATAAACCATGTCTTCATCAAAGAGTTCGACCACAAGTATATAAAACAATTCTCAAAATCTATTTGCATATTTGTAACTATAAAATAAATATATATGATTTCCTTTAGTCTCATTGCATCCATTCTTGTTCCATAACAAAACATCAATATGGCATCAATGAATAAAATATAAGATAAAGAACAAGAAGTACCTATTTTAATACATTTGAAGCTTTTCATTCTCATAACCTACCTCAAGGATCTACTCAATCCTTCTACCACAATTAAGAAAAGGAAGGGGGAAAGAGTGAATCCCTATCTTACCCCCTTTTCAAGCCTAAATAAAGTTGTAGAATATTTTCCATTTATTAATACCGAGAAAGAAACTAAATAGACAAAATTCATAACCCAATTCACAAAAGGGACACATAATCATAGATGTATAATCATTAGTCTTTGATACTACCAACTCACCCTATCATAAGCCTTTGATAAATCAGCCTTGAACACCAATGCTTTTAGCTTCTTAAATTTTATAGCATGAAGTTCCTCATGGGCTACCCCAATTGCCTCATGAATTTCACTTCCTTCCAAAAGAAAAAAAATTCACACACACACACACACACACACACACACATATATATAATACCAAATAAATGTTTAAGGCTGGCTATGGAGGCAACCAAAATGTCACCTTGAGAAACCCTATGCCATAAATGGCAAGTATCTACCCAAGTACACTTCCTTAACTATTCTTCAATGTTGTTATAAGAAGGTAGTTGAGGAATCAACTCAGGAGTTTAAGCCTGCAAAAAGACTGATGAAATTGGTATGATAGACTATGAGTTAGATTACTTTACCTAGAAGTCAAGTTCATCATGAAATTGTGTTCCATAATCCACATGCAAGAAAGTAAGAACAATAGAGGAAAACACGCCCTCATCCACACACACGCACTCCCACTCGAGCTCTACATGTAAGGGAAAAAGAAATCATTCCTGTCATATCTCACGTTACCCGCGCACACTATCTCGGTAGCATCGCAAGAAACCTGAATTCTAATTGGTGTACAACCAGTGAGTTGAGGAGCATGGATGAACACATCATGGTCTCGAAGTGTAAATCTAGAGATATTGGAACTTACAAAAAAATCAGTATGGAATGTCTTGATAAACTATTGAAGGAAATAATATTTGAGAGTTAGGAGTTAAAACATTTCTATGCCTACCCTAAATAGCATTGGAGGGAAGGGGAGCCTAAAGGACTGTGTAGCAGTAAAGGGGGTCTTCCTTTTGTTGGGTGTGGTAGGTATTATGGGTATAGTTCTAGCTAAACAAAGTGAGATTCCTATATCTTTGTATTAAGATCACTGGCTTAGCATTCCCCTCCCTTGACTCCCTATATGCATGATAAACCCAGTAGGATACTGGCTCAACATGAGTGACTATGGTTATGGTTGTGAGCCTAGCATGTATCATTCAACTTTGGCGGACATCATAGCCTAGATCAAGGGTGGTCTCTTAGTTAAAATAATATAGGCTAGAAGGATACCTATGGTTGGGTGGAATATTCCACTCATGTAGCTAGTCACTTGAATGATTCAATAGAAAGACAAGTACTCTGTTGTGTTTGAATATCCATTTTATTTCCTATGAAGGTTTATTTTTTCGTATGGTAAATGGATGAATGTGTATGGAAGATGAATTGAATTATATATCTTAAATTTTTTAATGAAATGGTTTTCCTTAGCTATAAATAGAATCATATATGTGCATGATTTATTGTTGTTATGTCTATGTTGAATATATGGTATTTACTTAAACTGCATCAATATATAGATTCTATGCATGTTGTGCATGATAAATTGCTTTGCATAAGTGTTGCAAGTTCTGTAGAGGCACACCATGGGTGGAAAAAGAAAGTATGCATGTAGTAATTTCACAACGAAATGGTTTAGAGGTATCTTTTGCACTAGAGTCATCATGGAAGAATTGCCATGGTTGAAATCATCCAAAGAAGGAGGATTATTGTCTAGTTTCTCTAGTCGAGTAATCGAGTTTCTATGGATTAAGGCAGATGTAAAATTTGGATAACAATTGAGTAGTGGTGGTTGCATACGGGCTGACATGCCAAATACAGAGGGCTGACATTGGGATCAACATGCAGGTTGTCGAAGTGGACGATGGAATAGTACCGACGTCGATGTGCTGACATCAGAATAAGCGTGATATTGGTGAACATGATGACGATGTCGTGTCGATGCCACAGTGCTGACTAGGCACATCGACATCAAAATTGGCATCGACGAGCTCGTGAATGAACTGAATCCTACGGTGTCGAATTTCGAAGCTCGACATACAGGTGTCGAAGTGGTAGTGATCTAGATCGGCATTGGAGATGATCTAGGACAAAATTGGTGTTCCCGACTCCTGATGTTGAAATGATCTTGTTTGGATGCCACTACGTCGTGTCAACTTCCTATGTACAAAGTACATGTGTCAGAGTCGATAGGTTGATAGTTGAAACAGTTAGTAAAGCTCACGAATGGCCGTAGAGTGAAATTAAACTCTAGGAGGTAGAATTTAGCTATCGGGATTGATAAAAAGAATAATTAAGTATATCCTTAATTCATATTAAGGTATTAATATACCCTGTACATAGTTCAAGAATGATGAAGTTGGAATTCATGTGTGGATCAAAATTTATATAGCACCAATAAGTTTCCCTGTCATCTTAAAAAACTACCAATGTGTTGGGGACTTGTCAGAGTGGTATCAAAGTGAAGATTGCAACACTTGGGATTTTTGTGTCGGAACCTACACTTACATGTGGGAAAATCCAAGCTTCATTTACCTCGCTAGGGGTTGTTTTGGGCCAAAACTCAAAACTGTGAAACACAGGACACTCTTTCACCACTTTTACAGTAAGACCTATAGATTCTTTATGATACACATAAAGAATCATATTTCAATTTTCCATTTCCAGCCTACTTATTTTCTGCAGATAAGTTTTTAATAAGTTTTGTCATATCATCCATTTTACTATATAATACTTTTGTCCTTGAAGTATATGGTGACATTTCTTTTTTCTTTTTCTTATCTTCTCCCTGATAATCTGACTTATTTCTCAACTTATTAGCTGCCATCAAATTTGATTCCACCTCTAAGGCTGCTTCTTTGATGTTTACTAAGGTATTGGCTCTTCTTTCCCTCAACAAAAGAGAAAATATAGCATCAAAAGAATTTGCATATGTTAACTTTGCAAATGTTTCAATAGGCTTGATTTATGCAGGGATTTTACTATAGATTTTACTAAAATGTTTAGTAAAATCAGTGACTATCTCCCCATGTTTTCTTTTTAAAGACCCAAACTCAGTGATATAATAAAGATAACCCTTACTATCTCCCCATTTCCTCATAAATACTTCTTCCAAATCATTTACCCCATCAATTGAGTTGGGAGGCAATTCTCTAAGCCATTTCCCCACCTATCCATCTAAGCTTTGAACAAAGATCTACATCCATACATCCAGATGTTCTATATTTTGGTTATGAGCATAGCTAAAATAGTAATTCCAATGTTCTTCTATTATAACCTCTTCCCGACCATTGAATCTTTGGAGATACTTGTGATAATCCCCACCAGTAAGGGAATTTAGAGTTTGGTGTAAGACTAATTGGGCATACTATCTAGAAGCTACTATAGCATCCATTCTGTTAGGAGGTTGAGATTCCATCTTTGGAGTGGAATGAGAAAAGGGTGATTGGAATTGTGTAGTAAGTGGTTGTATCTGTGCAATAGATTGTCACGTTTTGATTCCTATTTGGCTAATAGGAATTTTACTAGTCAAGGGTGTGTAAGGTGATGAAAAAGACTTTAAGTAATCAAAATGTTCAGAATTTAAAATTTCTTCTTTAATATTATCGGTTGACAAAGGATTTGAATAAACGGTGAAGCTATCAACTTGACAAGGATTTTGAAATTTAGGGATAAGGACAAATAACCCTTCCTTCCTTTCTTCTTCTTCGATTGTTGGTAAATTTGAAAAAGAAGGAGGATTGATAAATTCACTTGAATACCCAGAAACTGATGTATCTTGAATACCTTTTGATGTAGAATTACTAGCTTCCCTCAACAATTTCTCTGGATTTGAAACATTTGGATGCAAAGGAGATGAAGGATTTCCCCTAGTTCCTATTCTCTTGGAAGCCAGTGTGATAATTGTTGAACTGCTGGTGAATGTAGTATACAAGATTTCTCATTTTGTTCACCTTCCAAAATCAGATTTAAAAAACACACAGGGAAGATCTACTTCCATTTCTCTGTTCCCCTGGAATGGTGCCAGAAGATGTTATCACCGGAGTCTACACCTAGACTACAAAGGCTCAAAGTCCAGATAATCTTGAAATTTTCAATTAGATGACTAGGTTTTGGGCTTATGAATGTCTTCTACAGGTAAGGTGGATATCAGGTATAAGGTAATCAAATAATCAAACAATATACATGACTGAGCAAGGAACAGATAAAAAGGATATGAGTATGAATTACATAAAGAGAGAGAGAGAGAGTTTCAGATCAAAACTACATAATAAACATTAACCCATTCATAAGAATTCTAGGATAGAAAACATTTATCAAAGAACATAATTATGAATTAGGTGCTAATACTGAACATAAACATTTATCATGACAAACGAACAAACATGGTCTCATATCGAATATAATATCATTCCAAGACAATATTTATATAATCTATAAAAATATGGCATACATGCTTGATACAGATGATAGCACTCAGATCTCCAAAACCACTTCCTAATGCCTTTCCTATCTTTTATTGTGATATTAGACAAAATATTTTGAAACTAAAACAGTTTGAGACCCAAGATTTATGGATCGAATTGACCAAATATAGAAAAGACAATTCACATTCTATCTATACTTATGACTCATAACATAAAGTTTGACACTTAACACTAACATCTATCAAATGATAATGATTAACATAACAAAACAAATCTTCCATGGAAGATTATGAGGATATGACCCGAGTCCTAAGATTGAATAGTCTTTAACATGATTTAAGTTGTATTTGACCACGAATAGTAACAAATTCCTAGTTACTGATCCAGGAGGATCCAAGAAGGAATTTTTTTTGAAGTCCTCCAATCTCAGCAAAACTAGTGTTAGATAAAAGGGCTAGTTGAGACGATTCCAATGGCATTCATTTCACCTCAAACGAACTCTGTATGAGAAAGTTATCGCGTTCTGTTGTATTGATGAAACAAGCAGATTTGACAAAATGGGGGTGCCACGTGGCACCACTAGTAGGGTGATACGTGGCATCCGTATAGTACGGGAAGATGACATGGCAGTTGTATGGACAGACATGTGGAAGTACGGTCCAATCAGGATGTGACATGTGTCATGTACGGACGATGAGGTGGCAGTCCAGTCAGCAGTACGGACCAATCCGAATGCGACACGTGTCGGTACGGTGGTGACCGCGTAACTTAGTTGGAAGTACGGTAGATGAGTTGGCAGCTGACTGGGAGTTGAGGTAAACCAATTTGGAACTGCCACGTGGCAGCACTGGATTGGCCAATATTGATTGAATTTCACCAAAATGTTGCTGCTCCGCTGGTTTCGAACTCCTGACCTCCCATACCTTGTCTCTGCGCCTTTACCAACTGCGCTGGTAGTGTTCCTTATATAATGTATGGAGATGAATTTATTTAAAGTGGTATTTTGAGCTTAGGCCCGACCTTGGTTCTTCCTCCAGCGTGATCGGGAGCTCCGACCAGCATGAGAACCTGCGCTCTATTTCAGCACATGTCGAATTATAAACTATAGAAAATGGGTTATAAGTGGTTCTAAAAACAAGTTAAGTTATAACAAATTTGTTTAAAAAAAAAACCATATTGTGGGTTCAATGAACCATGTGGTTTTGGGGGAAAAGAATTTTATTGTAATATTCTAAAAATATAAAATGTGGTTGGCATAGTTGTAACTATGTCAACTACATAATTTAAGAAGAGCCTAACCAAGTGTGGGGAGTTGGAACCATATGCATTCTTGGGGAAAATTTGTTGTAACTAAAGAATCATGAGGAGAATGTGGAGTGGGGCAAGCCAAGCCTATATAAACCCATTTAATTTCCATTTACTAGCATGCTTTGGAGTGGAGACTTTGTAGCTAAAGGAGAGAAGGGAGATTGCGTAGTTCTACAGGAGGAAGGTACGAGTGTTTGTACTCGTTTTCCACCGTCTTCAGGCTTCGGAGTTGCTGGAATCAGTCTTATTGTGTTTTGGGCAGCGGTTCTCTTCCTGACCATTGTCGCCAAGGTATCATTGTATCATTGCCATGTATTTTGCCTTATGCTGAGATTATAGATCGACCCTGCTATTGAGAAGCAGGCCCGCAGACGTAGTCCATCCTGGACGAACTCCGTTATCAACTTGTTGTCTTTATGTGCGTATTGTCTATGCTGTTTGGTTCTCTTCTTATGGATTTGTGAGCTTCATTCATGCTCTTTATGCAATTCATGTTAACGTCATAGAGTAGCAAAGATCTTGTTTTCGGATCATGTGGTATCAGAGCATATTTATTTGACGTTGGATTGTGAGTGTGGATGCTCACGAGGGATAAACTACAATCTAGTGAGGGTACATTAGAGCCTTACAATTCCGAGATCGGACATGCACACCGAAGAAGGAAGATGGATGCTAATGATGCCCACATCGAGATGGAGGAAAACTTTCACAAGGTCTTCTACATTATGGCCAATAAGGTAGACAAGTTGTTTGTAGACTATGAAGAACGCATGGCAAAAGAAAGAAAAGGAAGTGAAGTAAAGAAGGAAGACAAAGAAGTGAAGGACGAAGGCAATGCTTCAGTTAACCAAGGAGGAGGTAGCGAAGAGCCTTCTGAGCCTCCCTCTTCACCTTCAGCTTCAAGCACAAGTTCAAGTGCTTCTTCCTCATCTCATTCTCAGCATTCCAAGGTTCCTCACAAAGAGCCTCAAAATAAGCCCTTATTGAAGCTTGATGTGAAGTTTTATTTGCCCATGTTCAATGGGGAAGCGAATGTAGAGAAGTTGAACAATTGGATAAGGAAAATTGAGGTCTATTGCCGAGTCCAGCAGATCAAATAAGAAGATGTGAAGATTCAGTTGGCTTCACTTCGACTGACAGGCACCGCACTTGTATGGTGGGAAAGCAAGCTTTAGCAAGGTAGCAAACAAATGGGTAATCTTCTCTCATTGTGGTCTGCTTTCATTTCTGCTTTACGTAAGCAATTTTATTCGTTGGGTTATGTTCAAAAGGATATGATGGATTGGCAAAGTTTTAGACAAGGCAAGGGTCATAGTGTTCAGAATTTTACTGAAGAATTTAGAAAGAAAGCTCTAGAGTTGAATATTTCTTTAGATTCTCCTGAAACTCTTTTGAAGTACATTGGTGCTCTTCATCATTATCTATGCCATAATTTGCTGTTGTTGAATCCTACTAGTGTGGATGAAGAAAGTGTTCAGGCTACTCATCTTGAGAGCAGGGGGAAGCATTTGCAAGAAGACCATCCGAAGAAGCCTTTCAATCCCAACAACAACCACAAGTCCAAAAAGAAACACAAGAGCAAGAAGACAACTACTGCCAAGAAGGAAGGAGGAAAGCTCCATTGCCAACATTGCGACACTGATGGGCACGATGAAGAAAGTTGTTGGAAGTTGCATCCTGAACAGAGGCCAAAGCATTATGGAGGCAAAAAGAAGAAAAAGACCGTTGCAATAGCGCAACGAGATTTGGGTTCCGACTCAGGCGACGAAACCATGATTACAGCCATGGGAATGCAAGGTAACAAAACTCCTCATACTGGTTCAAGTTATACTCATGTTTCTAAAGAAAATGATAAAAGAAGAAGTGAGTTGTTTCACATCAGAGTTGTGTCTAAGTATACAAAGATTGAAACATTATTTGATCCGGGTTCTCAAGTAAATTTGATCTCAGAATCAGTTGTTAAGAAGTTGGGCATACAGACTAAACCTCACCCTAAGCCTTATCCTCTTGGATGGGTATGTGATAATGCTAAGCTACAGGTGACTAAACAATGTAGGTTAAGGTTTGATATTGCTTCAAAGTTGATTGATGAGGTGGACTTAGATGTTGTTCCTCTTGAAATCTGCGGTATCGTATTGGGAAGCCCATACTTGTATGATCTAAAAGCAGTATTCTTCCATCATGAGAACAAGTACCATCTCACCAAAAATGGGGTGGAGTACATTGTGAGAGCTCACAGTATGAAGGCTAACACCACTCTTGTTAGTGCAGGACAGATAAAACGGCTCATCAACACTAATAAGAGATACATGCTCATGGTTGTGAGAGCAAAAGATGCTGAGGCATCCGATGCTTTCAAAGGTTGTGATCCTTCTCATAAAAAGGCTATGATTGATATTGTGGCTAACTATTATGAAATATTTCAGGAACCTACAGGTTTGCCTCCCAAAAGGGAGATTCAACATGAGATCCATCTCCAGCAGGATGCCCCTCTTCCTAATGTGGGCATGTACAGGTTGTCTGCAGTTGAAATGGCAGAGATTAAGAAGCAGGTTCAAGACTTGTTGGACCAAGGAGTGATCAGACCCAACTCCTCTCCATGTGGTTCGCCGATTGTGTTGGTGATGAATAAATATGGCACATGGAGGATGTGCATTGACTATCGGGCTCTCAACAAGATCACGATCAAGAATCGATACCCGCTTCCTCGCATAGATGACTTGCTTGACCAGTTGAAAGATGCTGTGTTCTTTACCAGGTTGGATTTGCGCAGTGGCTACCACCAGATTAGAATTGCAGAAAGTGATGTGTGGAAGACGGCCTTCAAGACCAAACAAGGTCTATTTGAGTTTTTGGTGATTCCCTTTGGACTTTGCAATGCACCTGTAACCTTTATGCGGGTAATGAATGATGTTTTCCGGCCATTCTTAGATGATTTTGTCCTTGTTTATCTAGATGATATATTGGTCTTTAGTAAAACTTGGGAAGCACATGTAGGGCATGTAAAGATAATGTTGGACACTTTGAAAAAGGAGAAATTGTATGTAAAATTGTCAAAGTGTGAATTTGGAAAAACTTCATTAGTTTACTTAGGTCATATTGTAGGAGGTGGAAATTTAAAAATTGATCCTTCAAAAGTTGATGTAATTGTCAAGTGGCCTAAGCCTACTAACGCTACTGAAGTGAGAAGCTTTTTAGGAGCTATTCAATATTGGAGAAGGTTCATTTAGAACTTCTCATACATAGGATCTCCTTTGCATGCCTTAACAAGTGTGAAGAAATCCTTCCAGTGGGGAGGTAAGTAGCAGAAATCCTTCGAGACATTGAAGGGAAAGATCAGCACCGCCTCAGTGCTAGCCTTGCCTGATTTACAACAGCCATATGAGATAGAGATAGATGCCAGTGGATATGCCATGGGGGTAGTATTGATGCAGCACCGCAAGCCTATTTGCTACCATTCAGATACTTTTACTCAAGCAGTGATCAACTACCCCACCTATGACAAAGAGTTGTATGCTTTGGTTCAGAGTGTCAAGAAGTGGAAACACTACTTGATGGGTAAGGAGACGATCATCCATACCGATCATCATCCCTTACAGTATCTCCAGTCCCAGACTAAGCTCCAGCAAGCTCGTCATTTCAGGTGGATGGGATTCCTTCAACAATTCCATCTAGTGATCAAGTACAAGAAGGGAACTAGTAACAAAGTGGCAGATATGCTCTCTAGACCTCCTATTGTTGCATCTATTGTTTTGAAAAATGCTTCTTTGTCCCATGAAAGTTATATTTGGAAGTATGCTACTGATGATAATTTCAAGGATATTTACGAGAAGCTAACCAATGGCACACAAGTGGAAGAATAATATTTGCAGGGAAATTTGCTCTATCATTTGGGCAAGTTATGTGTTCATATCAGTGAAAGCATCCATGTAATACGAGAAGCTCATACTTCTCTTGTATCAGGGCATTTTGGGGTAGGTAAGACTTTGGATCATTTGCAAAGACTTGTGTATTAGCCTCGCATGAAAGACATTCTAACAAAATATGTAAAGGGGTGTGTGATGTGCTCTACTTGTAAGCCCACTAATAGAAAATTGGGGATGTACTCACCACTTCCTATTCCTTCCCATCCTTGGGAAAGCATTTCCATGGATTTTGTGGGGGGTTTGCCTATGTCTAGGAGGGGTCATGACTACTTGTATGTGGTTGTGGATAGGTTTAGCAAGATGTGTATTATTATGCCATGTAAAAAGCAGGTCACTGTAGAGCAGGCTGCTTCTCTTTTCTTTCAGCATGTATGGGTTCACTTTGGACTCCCTACGTCCATTATCTTGGATCGGGAATCCCGATTCCTTGGAGATTTTTGGAAAAAATTATGGTGTATGATGGACACCAAGCTGAAGAGGAGCACCGTTTTCCATCCACAAACCGACGGACAGATAGAGGTAGTCAATAGGACAGTTTTTCATTTGCTTCGAGGTTATTGCAACAAGCATCCTAAGTTATGGGATGAGCAGATCCAGTATGTGCAACATGCCTACAATAGGGCTATGCATTCTTCCACTCAGAGCTCGCCATTTGAGACATGCTTTGGGTACTTTCCAAAGACTCCATTGGACTTGACTTATGGTAGAGAGGTTGATTCAAGCACTTCCAAGGATAAAGAAAAATCCCATAGGTTCATTCAGAGAGTTCAACAGGTACATCAAGGAGTGCAAGAGCAGTTGGAGAAGAGTCAAGCCCAGTACAACGCTCGCCATGACAAGCATAGAGTTGATCATCAGTTTCAGGTAGGAGATCAAGTGTGGCTTCACATCAGCAAGGAGAGGATGAAAGGAGAAGGCAAGAAGCTCAAGCCCATTAGATATGGTCCCTTCACCATCTTGGAGAAGATTGGGACAAATGCCTTTCGCTTAGAGCTACCGCCATACATGCAGATCTACTCAGTGGTGAATGTGGAGAACTTGAAACTCTATGAGCCTCCCATGATCATGGATAAAAGGGAGAATGTCTCATTTCCATCAGTTGATGAATTTGCTCTTGAGTACATGGATGAGATAAAGGAATATGTCATCTTGGATAGAAGGACAAGGACTTCTCGCAGAGGTGATGTTGATTATCTTCGAGTGGGCATCATAGGCACTCATCCAAGCAAAGCCAAGTGGATCGAGAAGGAGAAAGTGAGGGATAATTCCCTCACCTATCTGTTGATTAGTACAGGCTTTTGGAGGCCAAAAGCTTCTTAGTGGGGAGGAATGATCCAAGAGGATCCAAGAAGGAATTTTTTTTAAGTCCTCTAATCTCAACAAAACTGGTGTCAGATCAAAGGGCTCATCGAGACGATTCCAACGGTGTTCGTTTCACCTCAAATGGACTCCGTATGAGAAAGTTATTGCGTTCTGTTGTATTGATGAAACATGCAGATTTGGCAAAATGGGGGTGCCACATGGCACCACTGGCAGGGTGACACATGGCATCCATACAGTACGGGTGGATGATGTGGCAGTTGTACGGATAGACAGGTGGCAGTACAGTCCAATCAGGATGCGACATGTGTCATGTACGGATGATGAGGTGGCAATCCAGTCAGCAGTACAGACCAGTCTGAATGCGACACGTGTCAGTACGGAGGTGACTGCACAACTTAGTTGGCAGTACGACAGGTGAGTTGGCAGTTGACTCGGCATTGAGGTGGACCAATCCAGAACTTCCACATGGCAGCACCGGATTGGCCAATATTGATTGAAGTTCACCAAAATGTTGCTGCTCCGTCGGTTTCGAACTCCTGACCTCCCATACCCTGTCTCTGCGCCTTTACCAACTGCGCTGGTAGTGTTCCTTGTATAATGTATGGAGATGAATTTATTTAAAGTGGCATTTCGAGCCCCAAAGGAGTCGGAGCTTAGCCCCAACCTTGGTTCTTCCTCCAGCGTGACCGGGAGCTCCAACCAGCATGGGAACCTGCGCTCTATTTCATCACATGTCAAATTATAAACTATAGAAAATGGGTTATAAGTGGGTCTAAAAACAAGTTACGTTATAACAAATTTGTTTAAAAAAAAACCATATTGTGGGTTCAATGAACCATGTGGTTTTGGGGGAAAATAATTTTATTGTAATATTCTAAAAATATAAAATGTGGTTGGCATAGTTGTAACTATGTCAACTACATAATTTAAGAAGAGCCTAACCAAGTGTGGGGAGTTGGAACCATATGGATTCTTGGGAAAAATTTGTTGTAACTAAAGAATCATGAGGAGAATGTGGAGTGGGGCAATCCAAGCCTATATAAACCCACTTAATTTCCATTTACTAGCATGCTTTGGAGTGGAGACTTTGTAGCTAAAGGAGAGAAGGGAGATTGCGTAGCTATGCAGGAGGAAGGTACGAGTGTTTATACTCGTTTTCCACCATCTTCAGGCTTCGGAGTTGCTAGAAGCAATCTTGTTGTGTTTTGGGCAGCGGTTCTCTTCCTGACCATTGTTTCCAAGGTATCATTGTATCATTGCCATGTATTTTTCCTTATGCTGAGATTATAGATCGGCCCTTCTATTAAGAAGCAGGCCCGAAGACGTAGTCCATCCTGGACGAACTCTGTTATCAACTTGTTGTCTTTATGTGCGTATTGTCTATGCTGTTTGGTTCTCTTCTTATGGATTTGTGAGCTTCATTCATGCTCTTTACGCAATTCATGTTAACGTCATAGAGTAGCAAAGATCTTGTTTTCGGATCAGTTACTTCAGCTAATATTGTCAGTCCATCAAGTTCTTGTGATCTTTTTTGTAACCGAGAGTGTTCTGCATCCATTGATTGAATCTTGATTTGAAGTTCTTTATTTTTACCTAAGAGATCTTCACTTTGTTACTGAGTGACTCTCTTTATCCTTAGTACTTCCTTAGAAACTCTAGTGAGTTCTTGATAATTATTATCGATCTCTTCCAGATCTTCTCTCAGCCTTCTGTTTCCTATCATTAATTTTTCATTGAAATCATTTAAATATCCATTTTTATTGTTAAAGTATTGCAAATATTTCTTAAAGACTTCGACTTCTAAAAATCATTCCATAACCTTTTGATGTGCAGGGTCATCTTGTTCATTTAATTCTTCAATATCTAAGGGTTTTGAACAAGTACCTATTTCAAATTAAAAATATTTATGTTTACCTTCATCTTTTCAAGCTTTGTTGGATGATCTAGTTGGCTAAGCTGACTAGACTCACTAGTTGACTAATTGTAGATTAGGTCGACCTCATAGGTCGTGTCAGTTGGTTGAACCAATAGGCATTTTCTATAACTGTTTTGTAAACATATATATAGGTTGTTGAGGCATATAGATACATGGTTCAATTTTTTGTATGAACCCACATGTGTAATTGAGTAATATAATATGTTATTTTGTCTACCATTCTCGTCTCTTGTTCTATTATTTTTATATGATTCTTTATGTGTTTCATTGGTAACCTTGCAATTTGATTGATTACAACATTGGTTCCATTGTCAGTGGTACATATACTGATGAAATTAATATGACTAGATGATTTTAGAGCAGGAGATTAAGAATTGGTGGGAATGTAAGATTGTGAATTAGTTGCAGAATTACGCTAGAAGAAATAGACTGACTATTGCACAAGCAAAGAAGAAGTTTTTCTCTGAAACACATGAAACGTTTGTCAAGTCCGTACCTCATTATTTGAAAAAGATACTAGATGAAACAACCAACAGAAGATAAATACCAACAGTTACTCTAGAAGTTAACAAGGGGAGGCCACACAAATTTGTTGAAGTGGTTTGAAAGAATCGCTGAGAAGTTCTGTGAGGAAAGAGCAGTCGATGAAAGGGTCCCTATTGATAGTATCAAAGAGATATTATACAATGACCTAATCGAACAATTCATGTGTTCACTTCTGACACTTTTGTTCAAATTCTTGATCAACAAGGGTGCAGGTCATATTGTTGAACCTTGCTCATTATTGATAAATCTGCCATCTAACACAAAATGGGTGGCTAAGTAGAAGGAGTGGGAAAAATTTGTTCAATAAAGAGAGTGTGAGTATTTTCTAAACAAATAGATAGCTCCACCTGGTATTTCTAAAAGCGTTCGGGTTGGCTATGGGGGGGGGGTAGCTAGTCATGATTATGTACTAGAGTAGAGAGGTTCTATTCGACTAATGAAGAAAAAACCGTCGCCAACGATGAAAAGTCGGGCCAAAAAAGAAAAAAATAGAACATTTAATCACAAAAGAACTCTGGATATACAGAGGATAGAATGAGAGAAGAGGAGAAAAAGAAGGGAAGAGATTAGAGAACAGGCTGTTGTGCACCAATAAGGGAAAATGTCGAATAGAGTGACATAGCAAGAAGAGAATCTGCCAGAGTTGGGTCACGACCGATATGAGGATGGCGTCGATGAAGAATTTTCACCAATGGATTAATAATTATGGATAGAGTGTGGTAGATCTCTCCAAGTTGATATACCCCAGAGTATTACACCTCATTGTTCGTTAAATCCTAACCAGAGTGCCCAAGTTCCCGATATTGTTGAAGAATATATAAGACTACGAGCTGTCGAGTTAGGTGTATGGAGTCGACTAGACAGTGAAGGAAATGATGTTGACCATATTGTAATTCACCGACCATAGGAAAGAAACTGGGTTACTTTTAAACCCTATCCATCTAATCGCAGTATCCATATACTCTACTTAGATCATGAAGGAGGTTCCCCCAGCCAATCACAACTTCTGATAACACACCTGAATAGTAAAAATCAAAAGTAAGGGTACCCCAGTATCAACAATTTACTTGGGTATTCGTCAAAGGAGTTGACGTAAATCAACCTCTAATTGAAGGAGGACCGACTGTTATAGAAAAATATTTCGACATAAACGAAAGTTTCGTTGAAAATAGATGTGTAGAAAAAATAGTTATAGAAAGTAACCTACTACCACCACCACCCTCTACACCGTTAGGAGAAGACATAGACACCAAATATATGGCGCACGTGTCTGCACACATTCCCCTCTATGAGGGTGATGAAGATCCCAAACAACACTGGTTCGTTTGTGAGTTGAATTGGGAAGGAAATGATGTTACTAATGAAGATTGATAGCTGGCTTAGTTCCTTGGTGCTCTACGGAAGCGAGCACTAACATGGTACATGAAGTACACAAAAAAAATGTTGAATTACACTAAAGCACATATAAAACAATATCTTATTTCATTCTTCAAGACACCAGATGCAAAACATCTGACATCAAAGAAGATGAAAACTACAGTCCATAAACCGACTGAAACAGTTCGGGAGTACGATAAGAGATTCAAAGACCTACTAAGCTAGTTCGAGTATAATATAGATAAACAATTGCTAATCCAATGGTTATTTGCAGGACTATTACAGAAAATCCGAATGCATATCAGACTAGACAACTTTAACACTCATGAAGATGCATTAACTAAGGCATTACAAGTAGAGATGGACGAGCATTATCTAGTAAACCATGTCGATAGCCGCATTGAAGAACAATTGGAGATTATGCAGAAGGAAATAAGGGAAATAAGCCTCAAAGGGCACGAAGTATGGTGTACTAAATGCTCGACGACCGGCCAAACAAAAGACTATTGCCGAAAGGAAGAACGCAGACAAGACATCTGATTCGTTCAGTCAAAATGCTTTTGTGAATTTTTCTAGGATCACGACCTACATGTAACAAAATACTGTCCATATAATATGAAGAATGAAAAATATCACTGGTGTGTGATATGTGAAGTCAAAATCCATGCAATAACTGAATGTCAGCTAAAATTAAAAAATTGACAAAATTATCAAGCAGCTTACCAAACAAATGTTGTCGCACAAAATAATAACGATTGAAATGAGAAAAAAATCAAAGATATGACGACCAAAGGTACAAGCACTGGTATGACAATGATCATCATGGGGGATTTTTAGGTAGAGGCCGATACTTCGGGAATCAGGAGAACAGACCACATCGACCGATCCCATGCTATATGTGTTTAAATGAAGTACATCAACATGCTGAGTGTCGATACAAGGATTGAACCGATCTTAAATTCTGTACAAGTTATGGTGTCGGTGATCACTCTTTAGAGGATTTCCCCACCATGCTTGAAAAGATTAATAATAAGAAAAACATTAACGTCTTGTCTAGTGTGAAAAAATGTGATGTTGTTTAAACTAAAAACTACAAATTGTCACTCGTCAAGGAACAAAACCAACATGGATAATCCAAAAATAAGTAAAATAAAGAATATAGAAGATTATCCTAACCCTGTTATACAAAAACAATTATATAATGATGCGACGAACATATTTCAAGAATTAGCTACACAAGAAGTAAATGATGATGTTGGGAAGAATATGTCTCGAGAATTAATTAATTTAATAAATACTGATAATTATGTTGCAAAATTAATCGACTTATTGTACAATCTTAAGAGTAAATATGGCATAGACAAGCAAGCTAAAAGCATATGTAGGCTTGAATAAAAAAGATAAAAATGATGCCGACCCTTTAGTCGACCTGGAAATTGAAGGTTACCATGTTCGACAAGTCATTCTTGACTTCGTATCACAGGTAAACATTATGACCAGAGACACATGGGAAAAATTAGGTAAACCTTGACTTAACGAATGTGGCATATAATTGAAGTTAGCAGATCAAGGACTAATTGAACCCATTGGTGTTTGGAAGAATGTTGACATGACTATCAAAGGTATCACTACAAGTGTAAACTTTGAGATAATTAATCCTAAGGAAGGATCTAGTTCCTTTCCAGCCTTAGTAGGCCGACCATGTGGTTGAAAGATGAAGGAATCAATTTCACTAGACAAAGAGAGAATAAAAATTAAAGGAAATGGGTAGAAAGTGATTGTTCCAATTCATCCATCACAAGGTGAACCATGGACATAACCTATATATGAAGAAGTCGATGTTCAAGAACTATACTAGATACAAAATAATGAGGATTACACCGAACCAAACATATATGGAGAGCTTAACTTAGGAAATCCAGATTCTATCGGGTATAACTCAGACATAGAATTATATGATTGGGAAATGGAAAATTATGAACTACAAGCAAGGGAATGTTGGACCGTACAAGCCATCCCGAAAAAGCAAACATGACAATGTTTCTCTATGTCTATAATTCTTAATATATTTGAATGAAAAGTTAGGGAATATCCATCCTTGGAACCAATGAAAAAATAAACATAAATTCGACCGTCACTTAGGTATAAAGAACAGGAAACACCAATCCTTCATATAGAATAAGTGTCTGAAAATATAGGTGAACAGGGCCGACTTCAAAGTCTAGTCGAAACATTTACGGTACAAGCTGCTCGGTGGTGGGATACCCACCAATAGAGACTACAAACATGGTCAACAACTTCAACGTACTTTGTCAAAATATTTGGAGGAAAGAAGATAACAAATTAATCACAAATACTAGTCTTTACACAAGGCCAGGATCCTGAAAAACACATCATTACATGTGAAAAAGAATGGAAAAGACTCAGATATAAAGATGAACGAATATGTCCGCACCTATTCCCATCGACATTAGACAATTTACCAAAAAAATGATACAAAATGGAAGAAGCATGAGGTGAAACCTTCTTATGGAATGAACTAAAAGAAAAATTCATCAAGGACTTCAAATTTATACATGAAGATGACGAACTAGTCGAAGCTACGAAGCAAATAGAAACATTTATAAAAATAGATTGTCAGTAGTAGTTCGACGGGAACTCACAACCAACCGAACAAATCATGTAATATTATTTGGTTAACTAAAATACCACATTCGACAAGACTTAAAATAGAAAAAAAACATACAAGTGGAATTTTTTTTCAACGGAAATTTGACCATCCTGAAATGACAAGACGAATCAAAACAATATTTAAGGTGGAAACAATAGAAAAAGAAGACCTCAAAAGGTTAACAATAAATATTTTCCACCAGAATTGTCACAATTTAAAGAAGGAATTCGAAAACTCAATGAAACTAAAGCACCAGAGTTGATGGATGCGGAAATAAAAACAAAAGAAGTCGACATATCCAATGATGAAAGACCTAAAGTTGCAAATATTGTCAACGACTGGAACAGGGAGAAAACAATGGAAATCGTCATCTTACTAAAATAATTTCAAGATGTTTTTGCTTGGGATTATAAGGATCTAAAAGGACTTGTAGAATAAATGGGAGAAATGAAGATCGACATAAAACCCGAGGCAAAACCTGTGAAGAAAAGACCGTATAAACTAGCACATAAATACAAAGAAATTGTAAAGAAGGAAATCGATAGCATGCTAGTAGCAGGAATCATATACCATATTGACCAGTCAGAATGGGAAAGTCCAATGGTTGTTCAACCAAAGAAACATGACTTGGCATGATTAAGAATTCGTGTCGACTTTTGAGAATTGAACAAAGTAATAATTATAGACGCATTTCTGACTCCCTTTCCAGACAAAATTCTTAATGAAGTTGTAGGACATGAATGTTACTCATTTATAGACGATTTCTCAGGTTAGAATCAAGTACCCATTGCCATGGAAGACCAAAAGAAAACAATGTTTGTATGTGAATTTGGTTCATTTTCCTACAAAGTTATGCCATTTGGCTTGAAGAATGCACCAATTTTTTTTTCATGAATAGTCGTAAAAGCATTTCAAGAATATATATACAAAACAATGGATGTGTATTTTGACAATTAGACAATCTATTCTATGTTGAAAGATCATTGTAAATGGTCGCGACTTCTACTTGAATGATGTCGACAGATACAACTATCCCTTAATATTGAAAAGTGTATATTTGCAATGTTGATAGGAATTCTGTTAGGACACATTGTATGTAAAGAAGGTATCAAGGTCGACTTCGCTAAAATCAAAATAATTCTCAACTTAAAACCACCATTTAATCCGAAATAAGTAAGAATTTTACTGGGGTATACAGGGTACTACATAAAATTTATTCAACACTATTCACACATGACATATCCATTAGAAGAATTATTAAAAGATAATCAAGAATATGAATGGATTGAAGAATGAGATATATATTTCAACATTTTAAAGAAAAACTAGTCAAAGCACCTATTCTACGATTTCTGAATTGGTTGATAAAATTTCATGTATATATTGACGCATCCAGTATAGCAATAGATGCAATATTAACAAAACTAGGAGATGATAGAATGGATTATTTGATTGTATATAGTAGCAGAAAAATAAATAAATCCAAACAAAACTACTCGACAACAGAAAGGGAAGCACTAGGAATGGTCTTCGCACTTCAGAAGTATTGACACTACTTGCTATCTAATCCCGTTGTGTTTTACACCGACCAGCAAGCACTAAAATATTTTGTTAATAAAACTTTACATCATGGTAGAATATGTTGTTGGTTACTATTATTTCAAGAATTTGAGTTCAAAGTCATAGTTGGACCGAGGAAATCAAATGTCGGACCTGACCACTTGTCGAGAATCGACACAGGGGAAGAACCGGTTGGAATAGAAGATAACCTACCAGATGCACATCTATTCAGAATAGAATTTGTACCCTCTGAATTAGAAGAAATATTCGAATTCCTAGAAAATGGACAAGCACCAGAAGGAATGAGTGATAAAAAGAAGAAAATATTAGGAATGAAAGCTGCACCTTATAGAATAATAAACAGGTTCCTCTATAAAATAGTTTTAGATGAGGTACTCTGTTGATGTGCACCTGATCATGGAATAGAAACTATAATGCATTAAGCACATTATGGTCCAACTGGAGGACATTTTCAGTTATACATGACTACTAAGAAAATCTAACAATCAGGATTATGGTGGCTGACACTATACCGAGATTGTCGAAGATTTGTAAGCAAATGTGACCGTTGACAACGAGTAGGTCGACCTCTACCAAGTACTGAAATTACTTTAATATCAGTAAACCCAATTTTAACATTTGAAATTTGGGCGATCGATTTTATATGACCTTTCCAATATAGGCTATAAGGAAGGAGCACGGTATATTATTACAACAGTCGAATATGTCACTAAGTGGACAGAAGTAGAACCTGTCGAAACCTGCTGAAGTGAAGTAGCCATGGAATTTATATACGAAAATATTATTTTTAGATTCGATTGTCCATTTACATTGATTATTGGTCAGGGGTCACATTTTATAAAAAAAACAATTGAAGCTTTGACAAAACAGTTTAAAATTGAACATAGAAAGAGCACAACATACCATCCTCAATCCAATGCTGCAATTGAATGTTTTAGCAAAACTCTAACTAGAGGCCTAACAAAAATATGAAATACCGACAAAGATGACTGGGACAAAAAATTTCCTATTGTCTTATGGGCATACAGAATGGTGTACAAACGGTCGACAGATCAGACATCGTTTTCACTTGTTTATGGATAGGAAGCAGTCGTTCCTTTACACTTTTGACAACAAACACCTATAATTTATGACATATTACGTATTGATTTCAAAGAGGCTAGGAAAGAACGAATAATACAATTTTCTAAACTATAAGAACATAGAATTATCGGTTTACAACACCAAGAGATCCAAAAAAAACAAGAAAAGCTTGGTAGGATCAAAATATAAAAAATAAAAACTTGTCGGTTGGGGTCCTTGCATTGCTATATAATAGTCGATTAAAAGGAAAACCTAATAAACTGCATACATAATGGATGAGACCATACATTGTAGAAGAAATCAATTCTAACAGATTAGTCCAACTGAAAACGTTACAAGGCAATGTATTTAAGAAACTTGTTAATGGTGCTCGACTAAAACACTACAAAAATTGAAAAAAAAAATGGTTGTATAACTAAGAACACAAATTAAAAAAAAATCAAATACTATAAAAACCTAAGTTCTAACACAAAGAAAAAAATACTGGAAAGAAAAATGATAGGACCTTGGATGAATTATCAGGAAGGAAGTAGTAGATTATTGTTTGAAATATATAACCAACGACATCATCGACACGACTAATACCGACCATTCCACCGACATTTCCACAAACACGACACACATCGACATAAAGAAGGATCAACGATCCAATCAAGTAATAATTATCATCGACATAGGGAGTGCCAAAACCAACGTTCATTAAAATAACCCTTGATAGACTGTCCTTCACAGTTAAATCCACCATTACCATAGCGATTAATGCCTCGATCTACCAGATCTCTGCCCGCTCCAACTATTTCCACTATAAATACGACACCAGATAAATACCAAACATCATTGTGTGAAGAGATAGAAAATCAGAGTAACCAAAAACCTGAGACCAAGCTACCTGTGTGTGAACTAGATAATTCAACCGATATAATGACACATAAAAAGACAACTACAAGATTTGTAACGAACAAAATGGAAGAGCTAGAAAAAAATACGACTCCGTTGGTACAACGACTGCATAACATTCGCAAAGCGAAAGTTGTAGAAACATCATGGGCAAGGTTATGGAAGGAAATCAAGAAGTGGTCATACAAGAATGGAAAAATGACAGAGGAAGCTCAAAAGATAAGTGCAAGCACAATCCTCAGTTACATGAATTCACCTCTAATGGATAGTTTTTTCGGAAAAAGGGACATAATAACACAGTTCATTGTTAGAAGATATCACAATTGGAAGTTCTATTTCGACATACCTAGCAAAATATCTGGTGACATAATGTACAGGATTACTAGGTTGTCGAACAAAGGAGAAACGGTACCTGTGAGATCAAACCCATGCCTAGTGGAAAAAATAACATGAACACTAGTAGGAAAGAATTCATGGGGCCTAATAATCAACCAAATTCAATTTACCACACCAAAGATAGTGGCAAAAATTATTTCTACAGGTTTGACAAGAACATGGTGAGGTTCCGACTTAAAACTGGACATGTTGGAAGTAGTAGTGAATGTAGCAGAAAAGGGAAACTCTACTGGTGTTCATAACACCTAGCAGAAATTATCAAGCACACTTGCGCAAAATGCTAGGAGGAGGGCACCCCAATTAAATTTCCTTCATTAATTATTTGGATTGCAATGTACCATCTTCGACCAATCGGAGATCCAGACTTCAATGAACCAAACAAAATCAGCAAGTGGAACTTCAAATATTTTTCAATGGCTTTTTGTTGACATGAATCAGATCAAGCCAAGATTTGGTTGGATACTTGGTTCCAAGGTTTAAAAATTAAAACAATCACATGATTGGCACCACAAAATATCCAACGATGTATGCCACCGACTTCACATATTCAGTTAGAATTAGACCACACCTCGGTATGTTACTTATAGGGGGTCGGAGGAAATGAAGAACCCCTCTCTTTTACCCATCATTCGAAGAAATATTTTTTGAGCTAAGTTGATAGTATAACACTAAGTTAGACATACCACCAATAGTAAAGAAGGTCGATCAACCTATAATCAAACCTCTAACTGACCATAAGAAATAAGAGGATTATGAAGTCTGAATTCATATATGTATTTTTGACTCTGGATGATACTATCATAGAAGAAGTCAACCCTCTAGAGGTTTCCACAATACCAACAACACAACAACATGAGGAAGAAGCATTATAGACAAATGAAGATACCCAATCTGATAGCCCTCTTCCCGAATATACAATGACAAAGGAAAATATCCTTCATCTAGCTTTCGAGTTGTCTAAGGCTAGACAGAAAAGGAAGAATCTAGTAAGAGGAAAGGGGAAGCGCATGATTATACTTCTATAACATTCATATGATGATGATGAGCTATATGCGAGGGATGCACAAATTCTAGAGGATGCTACCAAAAACAAGGTACCAGTCGAGGAACAATTTAAAAAGTTCATCGTAGAAGAAGAAAAGCAACCACAATCAAAAGAAAAGAAAGAAAAATTGTTACCCCACCTGTTGATCCAGTTGACCTCACTACCACCCCACCACTTCCATCCCCAACTCAAATAGTTGAAATAGATTTACCCACTTTGACCTCCATTACACAGACAACCTCCATAAACCCATATTTACAAGCATTACCATAAAACGTCCGTACCAGAGTAGACAAAGACATTGGCCTTGAAGATTTCATTAACCAACTTCCATCTATTTTCCCCAATGTTCAACAAGTAATGATAATATAATCGGTTATCATCGCAAATAACCCACCACAAATTTTAGCCATTCCCCAAAACCCCAACAACCTGCAAAGTTTTGCACTAAAACCACAAATCATGGGACATATCAAATTCACTTTCCATAGAAACCTAGATAAAACCGCCGAAATTGTGGCAGAGAAAATATCTTCATTCATTCTACAACCCTCTGAAAACCCACCACATCATAACTCACCCGCCGAGGAAGCCGAACCTGCCATTTCTGAAGAGCTTGTTGATATTGACCTAGTTAAACCAATAGAACCAAGCCAAGAAATGGTTGAAAATATCGAAGCTGACGAAGCTGACGAAACTGCCAAATCACCATAAATTGTCAAAAATTATTTGCCGCCATATTCATTCTCAACTGTTCTACCATCAACCTCCAAGCAACCACCACCTCTCCCCTCACCACACCACCTTCACCTACACCACCATTACAAACATCACCTATCATTCCTCCACCAGAAACTTATCTAATAAATCCTACTTTACCTATCACCACTACAGAGTAAATACAGATCACATCTCTGCTAATAGAAGAAACTGAAAGACAAAATAGAGAACAAGAGTAGAGAAGAAGAAAAGACAAAAACAAAAGAAATAAACAAGGAAACGAACACCAGAAACAACTACAACTGGCTCAGCAGTAGATACCATCAGTGATTCACCTGGATCAATTAGGATCAACAACAAGAATCGACATGTAGAATCCAAGAGAAGAGGATTTATACTTGTTGGTGGAACAAATCAATAAAGAGTCAAGAAAAAGAAGAGAGAAAAGAAAGAACAAATAGAAAAAATAAAGAGATAGAAGATTGAATTCCTGAGAAAGCGTGAAAATATGTCAAGACAATTCATTTCAATCCTAGAAGGGGTTGACATAGATAAACCATTGGAAAAATCATACCAACTATTTGAAAGTGTCATGTTGAAAATTCAAGCACAACTACAAGAAAGGAAAGAAGAATAGGCAAAAGAGACTATTGTATTGCTGAGAAATCAGTATGCAACATTTTCAACATCCTACAACGTGTTGAGAGAGCATATCACAGAATCCAATGTGATAGAATAAGTCTTGAGAAATTGGTTTCAGCATGTATGGAATACTCGTGATCTCATTAGTTCACCGCAGTGTCGTCAAGCGAGTACTGAAGCAATGGCGCAAACAATTGAGTACCATCTCGTGCTTGAAATGGAAAAACTAGAAAAATTGGAGAAACAAGAACATAAATGGATTAGCCAAGCCAGACCAAGACTCGTCAGTATCAATAAGATCCATCCTTACATGAAAATATTACTTGAGGCTGATGAAGAAAAAGCGCAACTTCTGGGGACCAACATGAGCAATATCTTTAACATAGACATACATCAAAAGGTATAGAATTTGTCGAGTCTCACTACTTTAACCACAGACATTCAAAAGACACTTCACACTTGGGAGGAATTCCAACATCAATTAGAAATTATTGTAGAAGCTATTGTGGAAGTCTGCATTTAGAAGCAATCGTCTATCAGGAAACACAACCCATAAAAAATCATTATAGAACTACTCAAGAGATAATTTTTGTCGCCTCCTTATTTCTCCAGGATGAAGATATTTTTTTGTCGGGGAAGATGTTGGAGGAGCTATATGGCTAGGCCCACTAGACTCACTAGTTGACTATTTGTAGATTAGGTCGACCTCATAGGTCGTGTCGGTTGGTTGAACTGACAGGTAGTTTCTGTAACTATTTTGTAAACATATATATAGGTTGTTGAGCCATATAGATACTTGGCTCGGCTTGTTGTATGAACCCACATGTATAATTGAGTAATATAGTATGTTATTCTATCTACCATTCTTGTCTCTTGCTCTATTATTGTTATATGATTCTTTATGTGTATCATTGGTAATATTGCAATCTGATTGATTACAACAAGCTTCTTCAAGAAAATTTGGTGTATGCCTCAATTCTTTCTGAATTTATTTAATTGTTTGATCTACTGTATGATATTCTTCATATGTAACCTATAGATCTTCATCGCTGGTGGAGTCCTCTATGATAGTTACAACATCCTTTTCGAATTTTGGATTGAGGATAGACTTCATATTCATTCTTATTTTTTTCTTTGATTTGGTTTTTGGTCTCCAATTTTTTCCCAATTTTCTTGCAACAAGGGTTTCATCATTTTTTGAATTAGATGAAAATTCCTAGATCATAGCATTTTCCCCAATATCCTTGGGATTATCGTGATCTGTGCCCTATTCCTTTTGAAACTCAATTTATCAATTTCTTTTGTATCTATGTTCTAGAAATTTATGACACTGACCCATTTACAACATCAAATTCTTTTCTTGATTGTTCATTTCCATGTTCAACCTTTCTCTTCTGTCTTTTTGAATCCCCGTGTTTCTTCTCTATTTCTTTACCATCATTATGAGTATGGGATTTTGGCTCAAAACTAGACCAAAATAGAAAATGTTTTCAGGATATGTCAGAATTCTAAATCCTTGATGGCAACATGAATTCCATAAACAAGATAAGAATCTAAGCACACAATTAACCTCACTGGGAATTGCAGAGAATTAGCATACGGATAGAAGAAGGGAAATTAATGAACACACATTAATGAATGATCAATAAATGACATATGATATTATTACAATGGTAATACATCCTTATAAAGGATATTTGAGTTGATGGAATACAACTCTTTTCTAGGTCATAAATTAGAGTTACCAAATGTGATAAACCCCCATAGGTGGCTAAAGCACTTCCCAAATCAGTCAATGACCTCACAAATTAGAAAAATCATGAGTGATTTGTCAAGAGTGATGGAAACACATGCTAATCCTGGAATATGGAGAGACAGTCACGGAGGATGAGTTGGCAACAAAAGATACCAATTTCCTAGTTAACTAGCTTTACCTTATCTAGAGAAACGCTAGATGAAAGAAGAATAAGGTAGAATCTGCAGGAAAGCACAATTACTAATTCTGGGAGTCCATAAAGTGGTCAAGATAAACCTATAATTAGAAATAAATAATTCATGGGGTATAGATGGCATGTGTTGACTTTAAGGTGTAAGTGGATGCCAACTAATTAGCTAGTGGGTAGGAATTTAATCAAATAATGATTAAATAATTTATCCTAAGTTGTGATTGGGTCTATTAATATCCCAACACCCCCCTTTAAGTTTGACTTTATGATGGTATGTAAAAAATATAGGTGTATATAGGTCCCGACAACAAGGCTATGGTCACCCTTTAACAATCATTATGTCCAAAAAAGTTGAGGAAAGAGTCAAAACCACATGGGGAAAATCCTCCCTCAAGATAGGACATGAGAGGAAAACCAAAAAATGTTGTTGATGTTGCTCCAAACTAAATGTTAATGTTTGGAGGAATATTCTTCTTGGGAAGAAGAGAAATCTGCTCAACTAGATCAAGGACAACTACAAGATGGAAACTAGGACCATATAGAACAACTGAGATCAAATGATGTGAAATCACTTGAGAGTTGTAATCAGCTCCAATATGATGTAATGACTTGAACTTAAAACCAATGGAGATAAAATTATCTCCATATAGGTGAAATAAGAGTCCAAGCGAATGTATGAGGTCTCCGACTTCATTTACACAGAGACAATGTGTGCAAGTGGTCATGTAGGAACAAAGAGAAGGCATAGGATCAATGAGTGTGAATGCATGGTATCCATGGGTTGATTTAGCTTCCAAAGAATCCAAAAGATCACATATAAGCATATCAATAGACTCATGGGATTACACTGGTAAAGAATCCTCTGTAGTAGAATTATGAAAGGAGGAAGGAAGGATATGTTCAAAATATTCAAAGAGGCTTTGAGTATTGAAGCCAAGAACAAAGGAGGAGATGCAAAATCACATGAGATCAAGTATGGTAAGTGGAAATACACTAATAGGACTTGATATGGCTAAGCAAAAATCCAGGAATTCACTAGTTTGCGCACCATCAATGAGAGATTTATGCACAAAGTGTGAAGGATCTGGCACATAAATCTTAGAATCTAAGATAGAAGACATAGAGAAAAATAAAATGTGTGAGGAATAATAAATAATAACAATAACAGCTCCATCTTTCACTTATTTTTCATCATCAATATCTTCAAGATATAAAAAAAATGATTGCTCTTCAATATTTGCTTCTTCATTGAAGGAGGAAGCATTTGAATTGAACAGGGTAGCAACAACATGAACTGTATGAGAAACTTATTCATCATAAATAACTTCATTAGGGAATGTATATTCCAATACATATTGAGATAGAGCACATGAGGATATGTTGGGTTCGCTCCATGCTTCATCTTCTACTTCCTGCACACCAAAATCTTTTTCCAAATTTTCCCAAAGCTCAAATGGATATTCAACAGAATCTATGAGATGATGTATATTTGGATACATTTCCAAGCACATGATTCCATAAGCTCTATCACAATTGTTTATCCAGACAATCTTCTCTTTATAAGACTTAGGTTCGTTCAAAGCACCAATAGATACAAAGAGTCATTGCCTCTTCAAGTATGCGCTCATCTTTGGTTTCCAATCAACATAGTTGAAAGGAGATAGTAGAGGAACTTTCGAATCCATATTGAAGTTGTTGCACCTGCAAATACAAAAGGATAATTAATTGATGAGATCCCAAAACTTTGATACCATGTCAGAACTTTGATATCCTAGGCTCTGATACCATGTCATAGCTTAAAAATATTGATATCATGTAGAGCCTTGATGGATTGGGAAACCTTGCGCTCTGATACCATGTTAGAATTATAAATCCATGATGGCAACATGAATTCCATAAACAAGCTAAGAATCTAAGAACACAATTAACCTCACTGGGAGCTGCAGAGAATTAGCATAAGGAGAGAAGAAGAGGAATTAATGAACACACATTAATGAATGACCAATAAATGATAATTGATATTATTACAATGGTAATACATCCTTGTAAAGGATATTTGAGTTGATGGAAGACAACTCATTTCTGGCTCATAAATCAGACTTACCAAATATGATAAACCCCCATAGGTGGATAAATTACTTCCCAAATCAGTCAATGACCTCACGAATTAGAAAAAGCATGAGTGAGTTGTCCAAAGTGATGGAAAAACAATGTTAATCCTGGAATATGGAGAGAAAGTCATGGAGGATGGGTTGGAAACTG
>LPNX011055068.1:357559-390675 GCA_001517045.1 Pseudotsuga menziesii | reverse complement strand
CAAAACAATATTTTCTGAATGTCATGTGTGATGTTGCACCAGTATCAAGCAGCCAACAATCTTTATAAGATGAAAGTGAAGTCATTTCATTAAATCCAAGGTTACAATGCGCAACAATACAAGAATCAGAAGATTTACTAGCATCTTGGTCATCTTTCTTCTGGTTATGCTTGTCTTTGATGGAGTCCCATGAAGCCCAACACTGATCTGATGTGTGCCCAGTCTTTCCGCAATGCTTGCATTGCAAGTCTGATCTTTTGCTTCTGCCCCCTCTGCCTCTGAAATTTCTTCTTCTTCTGCCTCTCTCTTTGCGGAATCTCCCTTGGAAGGGTCTTTGGATTGGTCTTTGCCGGCAAGGGCAGCACCAATACTAGATGCCAAAGAGTGCATCTTTACAACTGTTAGTGTAATTTACAATAATAAACTTGATATGACAAAGAGAAAAACAATAACCTTGCAGGTCTACAGTCTCTGCCAAGGTGATTTACAATGCAACTTCAGGTTTTAAAGAGATACAATAATAGTATCGCAGCTTCAATTCGCAGCAATTTCAGGGAGAAGAAATTCAGTACAGGGTCTTCCAAAAGGTAGCAATGCAAATGGTGAAACCAACAAAAAGGACAACAACTTTCAATATATACTCAGCTCCAAAACTGTAGCATATATTATTTCAATATACTCAGCGCCACAACTCAGTGATATCAATCACCAAAGGAATTAGGGCACAAATTAGGGTTTTTGTGCACTTCCAATGGTCACAGGCAATACATAAAAATTATGCAGCTCTTCAATGCAGCATGTAAACTCAATATATGCAACATATAAACTCAATATATACCTCAAATTATAAAGCTGGTCTCACTTGCTTACAACCTCCCGCATAAAACTAGGTCAAATTATATAGCAACTGTCTGATATTCACACAATATTCATATGAAAACTCAGCAATATTCACGCTGTCTCTTCAGCGCATTCCCACGCAGTCTCTTCACATTCCTCACCAGTCAGACTTTGCAGCTCATATAAGTCACAGTCCTCTTTCAAACAATGCAAATGAAAAAATTTACAGACTTTTCACTTAAACTCCATGCATAGAAATTAGGGTTTACTTCAAAAATATCACAATATATCAAAATAGATCAAAATATTCACGCAGCTTCACCATTCAACTCACAACGCAGTCCATAGGTCACTGAAAGCACCGGCATCTCCAGATCAACGCAGTCCATATATCACAACGCAGTCGATATATAGATCAACGCAGTCTTCAACAAGTGATACCATCATATATCACAACGCAGTCGATATATAGATCAACGCAGTCTTCAACAAGTGATACCATCATATATCACAACGCAGTCTTGACAAAGGAGATATCAACGCAGCTATCTCCAGTCCAACGTAGGCAGGCAGCTATCTCCAGCGTCTTCAGATTATAAACTCATGATGGTGTAGTAGGTCACAGTTTGAAATCAACACGCAGTCAGCCAGAAGTCACATCTCTCCACGCTGGTCTTCAATGTATGTCAGCATACATTATCTTGTGAACAGATACAGTTCTCTTCAACTGCGCAGTCTCAAACGCAGGCAGCAACGTAATAGATATATATCAGTCTTCATGAAATTGCAGCTCTGATAATGTGTATACAAAATGCAGCTCCAACAGCCTCCAAGGTGAATGAGGGCAGACTTCAGCAGTCTCCAACACGGCTCATGCAGTCTCTCCACGAGCAGGTTCACGCTGTCAATGCATCAACAATGGCATCAGTCTTCAACGCGCAGGTTTCACTCATCAGCTTTCACGCAGGATTCAATATATAGAGTCTTCAATGCAGTAATAATAATAATACTGCTTCTATGCTGCTGCAGCAACATCCAGAGCCCAGTGTAGCAGGTCGCAGCTTATCAGCACTCCACGCTCTCCCAACTCCAACGCAGCCTTCAACGCAATAATACTGTATAATAATAATACTGTTTTATGCAGTAACCACGCCGAGCCTACCAATCTATAGGCACTGATCTAAATCTGCAAGTTTTTCTTAGGTTTTCGCGGCTTCTCTTCGAAGGAGAGCTGTACACTAGTCTTGTAAATGCTCTATTTTTGAGCTCTTAATTTTATTTTCTGAACGGTTTTATAACACGAACATGGAAGTGAAGAACAAAAGGCGTTGGCTGTATTTAACAAGGCATTGGCTGTATTTAATGGAGAGTGGAATGATTTTCCTGAAAATATAACTGCTTCTCTAAGGGATGTATTTCAATCTGGAAAATCAGCTATGGAGGAGGAGAAATGCATGCCTGGAGGGCAGACTCCAACACAGAAAATTAGGGTTTAGGTATAACACAGAATTTTTACGCCCATGCTATACAAAACGCGTCCGGATTAGGGTTTTGCAGCCCACAAACTCAATCAAGAAGGAATTGTAACGCTGCATGCGACTCGACTGGCAGACTGATGGAGCAGTCTGGCAATGGACTGGCAAGCAGAATGGCAGCCAGGAGTTATGGCAGACAGCCCTGCTCTGATACCACTTGTTGGTAATAACTCCCGATTGATTAACTATTCCAATGCAAAAGCCTATACTTATACAAATCTCATGGCGGTTGGGTTTAACCTTCCGCTCAACCTGTTTGGCTTCCTATCTATTCATATTCCTATTTTTATTTATTTACAATAATCCTGATGGATTATTCTAACAGAAACAAAAGATACTAGTTTCCTAGTTAACTAGCTTTACCTTATCCATAAAAAAGATGGATAAAAGAAGAATAAGAATTTGCATGAAAGCACAGTTACTAATTTTGGGAGTCCATAAAGTGGTCAAGATCAACCCATAATTAGAAATAAAGAATTCCTAGGGTATAGATGGCATGTGTTGACTTTAAGGTGCAAGTGGATGCCAACTAATTATCTAGTGGGTAGGAATTTGATCAAGTAATGATTAAATATTTTATCCTAAGTTATGAGTGGGTTTAATAATATCCCAACAATGCATCTGGGATTTTGGATAAAAACCAAACCAAAATAGAAAATGTTGTCAAGATCTATCGATATTCTTTAATTCAGTGGTTATCAATAGCTTGATTAGGCCATGATGAAGCATAGAGTTACTGGTATGGCCAGGGCAATTTTTCACCCTTGCGACCATTTTTTCTATGCTTTTAAACTGATAATAAGTCTTATTTAGATTAGATTCACCATTTAGATGCAATAAAAATCTCAAATGATACCTGAACACTGTTGCAAATCAAACTTCACAGGTTATGTATCGCTCGATAATGTTTAACACATCCCTCCATTCTGGTTTTACATTATTCAAATGAATGCCTTTACCCCAATCCAACTTCTCAAAACCAGAAAACAAGAACATACTTAGGTAAACCTCAAATAAATGTTTTTTAAACCATCTCTCGCCTTCGAGGGTTATGCATGTTGCTTCTGCAATTGTGGCTTCATTTACTTTGAAGCTTAGGGTTTGAAAATTGATAGAAGATTCCATGTAATTCCTTACAAAGGCGTTTGTTATTTCTAGATTGTGACCTCTTAGCTTTTCATAGAATGAAAACCAACGCACGCATTACATCAAGCTGTGCACACTTAGGAAATTATTCGTCCCACTTAACATTTTCTGGTTCCAACCTGCAAATTTTCCCACTAAGTTTCTTCATCACAACCATTTTGGTTCTATTAGGTCACTTCCTCAAAACTGATGAGTGTATCTCCTGTTCAAGCCACGTTATGCAAAACATAAGTCTTGGGTGAAATTTCATAAATGAATCTGGAGTACAATCCCTGTTTCATGTATTTTATGATATCAAGAACAGCTCGTACTACAGGCTTCTGTCAGTAACATTATGAGCAGATACTGCTCCACCAAACACGTGTGCAATTTGTGATAAATGTCATAAATCAATTCCAAGTATAAGCAATCTAGTAGTGCCAGCCTGTAACCTCATTATGCATAGTGCTGTTGGAATGTACTATGATGATATATAACCATCAAACTATGGATAATTCATCAAAGGTTAAAACTTGGAGTATTCCAAGGTTAAAACTTGAATCATTCATTAAAACTTGGATCATTCATCAAACTAAAGATTAAAACTTGAAAGAATTAATGAAAATGATCCACATTTGTCCTATATATCATAACGAATAAATAAGTAAATGGTAAATTATAACCTAAGGAACCTAATAACTAATCTAATGAAATTAATGAACTTCAAGAAGAACATGATTTCTAAGAAAATATATAGGGTATAACTAGGATACAAATCTAGTGATAACACTAAGTCAAATTAACATTATGTTTTTTTTTTTTTTTTGGTAAGACCATTGGACCTTTGGTACCTATTATAACTCAACCTAATTGTATTCTATGTTTTATTGGTAAACACCCTAAAATCTAGGGGTTAAGAAGGACCCTTCTAGATTTCCTTCCAAGTTATAAAATCAAGTTTTATGCTTCATTGTGATTATCCAACAAGACGTATCTTAGCACTGATTTTCCTGGGTTTGGAGTCAAGGAATGTTTTACTACTACTAGGGGTTCACTGTCTTCTTTTGGGTTTCCAGATATGTGTTAAGTTACTGCTATTTTCTATATGAAGAAATATGCTACCCTTGTAGACTATCTAGCATGAGTCGTAACTGTTGGTGACTCTTCTTTGATGAGCCATGGACAATGGTGATCCTTCCTCACTAAACCATGACCTCTTGTGTTTCTAGTTGTGAGTGTGGGTTCTCCCTTTTAGATGGGGTGTGACCTCTCTAGCTGCTGGGCACTGAATGTGGTTCTCTATCTAGCTGAGTCGTGACTATGGGTTCTCCCTTTTAGTTGGTTCGTGACCTCTCCTGTTGCTGGGTCATGACTGGGTTTCTCTCTCTTATTGGGTCATGTTTTTTTTCAAGGTTGAACTTTAGGATTGTTTGTTCCTTTCTCTTGTTGGTGTTACTGTTTCATATTGCTGATGTCGTGTCTTCACTTTCCCTGCTGAGGTGTGATAGTATGTGTAATCCTCTTGCTGTGTCGTGGGTTGATTGACCCTTCTCCTGTTGGGTTGTGGGATGCTTTCTTCTCCTCTTGATCAACCGTAATTGTTTTCAATCCTCCTGGTTATAGATTTAAATATATCAATCCATAAAGGGCTAGTCCTTGTTCATGTTAAATTCGTTAAAGGGAGTTGTGATATTTTGAGTTTTCTTAACTTTGTGTGAGAATTAGTTTCATAGTTGGGATAGTTCACTCTTGGTGACTAGGTTTGGTTAAATTGCTAAGTATGATATGTTTTTCTTCCACTCTGTCTCCTGGACTCTTTTGGTCAAACATCTTGAGGTCGGTACTTAACCTATCTTCTCCTTTCTTAAGGTATGTCATCTGTTCCTTTGGTGACTTGTCCTTTCAGTGAGAAGATTTGAACCTAAAAGTATCTGAGTATAAGGCTGATCCAAAAAATTTCTAGATTAGAATTTTTATTGTCCTTTACTGTTGTTATTTCTTGTACATTATTATTGTTTTTTGTTTCATCAATTATAATATTGTTACTATACATGGCATTTGGTAAATCATCTCAAGGACCAACTTTAACGCAGTGACCAGTGGAGTGTTAAAGTTGAAGGAGATGAAAATTATGTTTGAATTTATTGCAACAGTACTATTTTGAATCTAACTTTGTTTTAATTATGTTTATGCATTAAAGTATGTTTTTATGTCAAATCCTAACCTAACCCTAAACTTTTACACTTTTAAATAAGCATATGTCAACAATGTCCAATTTTCCCATTAAATAAGAATATTTGACAAAGTCTTAGGTCTTCAAGGCTCTTAGGTGGTGATTATAGAAAAAATACATGTAAAAAAGGATAAGTAACATATGATAATTCTAGTGTTGATAACACCCCCTAGCTGAAGGGTTGCATGCCTATTAAACATACAAAAATATACTCAAAATTGATGCTATGATATGGAAACTACTCCTTTGGCTCTGGTTGTTTCTCTTTACAGTACACTTTGTTCAGATCGCATTCTGTGTATCATATAAGAGAATCCTTGTGATGTTATACTTTCTTTTCTACTTCTCCCAATCTTAATATCCCTTGGAATCTTTAGGATGGAGTATGGTGAAAGAGTGGAAATATGAACCTTAAACCTAACCAATTAAAGTTCATTATTTTGTGAGTATCAACATAAAACTTTGATTTGGATAGTGCAACTTTAATTCTTGGTAGGGAATGTGGAAATTTTACATCCCTTTCTCGATGGTAGTGCCTTTCTTCTTAGTAAATGGTAGTGTCTTTCTACTTGGCAAGAGTGTGCATTTGTCCATTTCCAATTTGTGGTGTCTTTGATTTTCTGTTGGATCATGTAGAGACTTTGTGACTTTTATGTGTTTGAGACATATTTTATTTCTTAACATACAAGGACACAATATTCTATGGGTTGATTGTACATCCTGCATGCTCACAATGTCCTTCTAGTCTGCAATAAGTTGTACCGTGCAGTTGAGGATTTTTTCCTTGTGGGTTGGATTGGTGTTGTTGTAGCCCACATGCTCATGGTAATTCCCTTTGTCCCACTTTGCAATAAGTTGTACCATGAATTAGACATAGTATAGGTATATGGATCTATATAAAGGTGTTTGTTTGCTAGGGTAAGGGTTGTCTGTGTCCAGTGATTTTTTCATTCAATTGACAAAGAAGAACAAAAAAGATTCCACAAAGGTGTTCAATTAATACCCACCTTCAACACTTTTCAATTTCATTTATACAACATTTAAGGTGCCCTTAAATGCTTATTTTTTCTTGTTGTGGGCTACCCAAGGGTCTGTTATCAATGCCCAATAAACTACCAACTGCTTTTAGTTAATCCATGTGTAAGATATAATGTTTTGCATGTATGAGAGTTATTCGTATCTTCCCTCCATAAATTGAAAAATTAAAATCGAGAATTGTTCCACATGAATCCATACAGATGGGAGTGTGTATTTATTTCCCATGTTAATGAGATTTTCCAGTTTTAGTTGTTGGAGAAAACTCTGTTGGCAACACAGTATGTTCCACACCCTTTGCCAACATTTCAATATACTAGCACTAATTATTCTCTAGCTCATTCTCCACCATATTAGTGGCATAGATCTAGGCATCTGTATGGATCCCTAACATTTCCATTTTTAGGGTAAAATAACCAGTATCAAAGAACTCACCAGTCTCGGTCTATTACCCACCAACAATGAGGATTGATCTCCTCTTTCAGCCCCCCCTAAAAAAAATAGGTTCATAGTTTAAATAGTTGTTGGGTGAATGTCCTTTGAAATGGATTGATATATATATATATATATATATATATATATATAGTTTGCATGATATATTATTTTTTCTATGTATTATTGAAGGGGCTAAGTTTACCACCATTCCCTCATGTAAATTATGGGCATATTATTTCTATTCTTGTTGGTTAAAGGGTCACATAAAATATTTGGATATTTACTTAGTTGTCGGATTGAAATTCGGAATTTGGAGCATGCCCTTCCATTCCACACACCAATAAATTGCTTCTGTTCAATTGGATGCTTCATGTAGATTTGTTGTGAAGGCATTGTTTCATCATGATATGCTTTTTGAAGCTCTATCTAGAACTAGTGGCATGGTTCTCTATATCTTGTGTTTAAAAAAGAATGTGGTGTTTATTTTTAAAAGATGCATATTGATTCCAGAGAAGTGTTGCAACCATTGAAGAATGTGGTTTTCCCTTTTTTGGAAAACCTAATCCCTTTGAGAAGCTACATTGAATTCTAATACTTGTGTGGAGCCTACATGGCATTTATAGAGACCTAGATGGAAAATATACACTATGCATGCTTGCTAAAAACTAGTGTCTCTCATCTCTGGTGGTGCACCCCTTCTAAAATGTGGTCTCTCTCACCATGATCTCTTAGTGGTGTGGGATTTATCTTGCTAGTACGTTGGTCAAGAATGAAGGGTCTACAATGAATTTTTCATTCAATTGACCAAGTCAAGAACTAAAAAGCTTCCATAAAGGTGTTCAATCAATACCCACCTTAAACACTTTTCAATTTCATTTATACAACATTTAAGCTGCCCTTAAATGCTTATTTCTTCTTCTTGTGGGATACTGAGGGTTTGTTATCAGTGCCCAATAAACTTCCAACTACTTTCAATTAATCCATGCATAAGATATAATGCTTTGCGTGTATGAGAGTTGATCTTATCTACCCTCCATAAATTGAAAAATAAAAATCGAGAATTGTTCCACATGAATCCATGAAGATGGGTGTGTGTATCTATTTTCCATGTTAATGAGTTGATATAGTCTTAGTTAATGGAGAAAACTATGTTGGAAACACAATATGTTCCATACCATTTGCCAACATTTCAATATACTAGCATTAATTATTCTCTTACTCATTCTCCACCATATTAGTGACATAGACCTGGGAGTTTGTATGGATCCCTAACCTTTCCAATTCTAGGGTGAAATAACCAATATAAAAAACCTCACCAACCTCCATATGTTACCCACCAACAATGAGGATTGGTCTCCTCTTTCAGTCCCTCGTAAAAAAAAACTGGTTCATAGTTTGAATAGTTGTTGGTCGGATTCCTTTGAAATGCATTGATATATATATTTTGCATGATATATTATATTTTCTATGTATTATAAGAGCCACTCTGAGACCAATCCCTACATTATAAGAGCCACTCTGAGTTCCACAATGAGCCTCCATCAGTTGGTCATGGTTGGTAAGTAGTTATGCTGAGTTAGTCTCTAGTTACATTCAATTAGATCACTCTTAGTTAGTCTAGCGCCAGTTTTGCAAGGAAACATGTGGAAGTGGTGCCTTTTTCCACCTACCTCATCAGTTTAACTAATTGTCGAACTGATTTAGACATCAGGAGTCAGACTAATGGCTCCCATGCAATGATTTAGACACTCTAGTTAGCTACTCAGTTGGTAGATTCGAATCTTATCCACATGATTTGAATTATTCTTATTGTAACACTGTTGTATTACTGCTGAATTAATGAAGATTAATGTTGTAATTTACTGATCAATTCTTATCATATTTGTCTCAAATTTATCTTGTTCAGTGTACATTGTTCTTGAGATTCCACTGCACAATTCTACCTTTCAATTGCTCTCATTTCATGCAGATCAATGGTTCAATAATTTAAACAAATTGCACAATGTGAAAAAGGGAAGTAAATGCATAACAAAAAGATGATGTAATGTAGTCTAGTAATTCTTGGTTCTACTTGATGTGAAAAATAATGCTCTCCCTTGGAAAAAAAATTAAGTATGTTTGAATTATAAATGAAATTCCAGTGACCATTTTTATAGGGAGGAAAGCATAAATACCAACAACTATTTTATTTCCATATATATTGAGGTATTTCTCAAATGGGAAAGACAATGTTATTACCCACATGTCCTAGGGGAAGACTAATGGAAAATCATATTTCTTGGGGGAGTACTAATGAACACTATCATGTTAGAGAATGTTAGTTTACCAGAAAACCACTTGACATATGAAATACTCTTTTTCATAGAGCTAGAACAAAATATGGACAGATGAATCCATACCATAAATCAACTTTTTCTTCTAGACTTGGGTTCAAAAGGAACTCCTTAGGGCTGAAAACCTCATTAACTATGTATGCTTGGGAATAATGTTTTATCTATCTTCATGCTTGTAGGATTAGGTTAGAATTGTAAGTTTTTTATTTGTTTGAAATAATATTTCTCTGACCAATAGATACATCATTCTCCTTTTTCTGTTAAACTAGAAAATCGCTATAGGGAATATTCAATACAACTTAGGTTTTGCATTGCAAGCCTAATTTCCATTCACACTTTTGGTTGATTTAGAAAGTTATGCAACGTAAAATATAACATAACATAAATTTATGTTATTTTAGTGCATTTAGAGTGAGAACATAGCAGACCTGGCAATTGCAACAAGAGGCAAGGTTCAAGTCTGATTGTATTCACAATATATATAAGTTACCGGGATATGGATATGGATTTGCCTGATTTTTTAAAAGTCCAGATTCAAATATGGAAGGGAAATGTCAAGAAAAAATATAATAATCGTTTTTAAATTAAAAAGAAACATATTCAGAGTTAAGAACCACAACATTAGAATTGAAATCATTAGATTTAATGCTTGAGTGGATTTATTATCTTAACATTTTTTTAATGAGACAAGATAGTTCACAATATCAATTCTTGTATTTGTTATAGGGCATTTGAAATTTTATCAAACATGAATAGTTTTTATCTAAATGCTAAAAATTTGCCATTTATCTAAAAGCAAAAAAGTTGTCAGATTGAGGTTCCTAGAATGCCATTCACAAATAATTAATGGAAAGAAGAGTGTAGCCATAGTTCCCTTTGCTTTCACTTCTAAAAAACTAGAGCAATAATCCAAGGAATTAAAAAGTTGTGTTTTTGCTACAATACCAATGGAGAACTTATAAGGGAAGTACACACTCAGGAAAGAAAGCAGTAGAACTAGTCTATCAACATATCCATAAGTTCATTTGAAAATATAGTTGCATTCAATTATGCAGACAATTATGAGAAATATCAAGTACAGGTAGGTCTAATATTGTTAGTCCTAGGTGTAAGAGTTTAAAGTTGTCAGTTGTATTCCCACTACCTAGTGTAAGAATGTTAATTGTTACTAATTAGTATTTAAGGAGCAATAGAAAGTCCTCTAAGTGGAGTCTTTTGATGTGATTTCCACTTGAATAAATAGACCAATTCTCACTACCGCTATGTTTCTATGCCTAGTTCACTCACCCAATGCTCACTGCTCAGTCAGATGCTACATTCACATTAAAATGCATCATGTTCATGGTTCTTGCATCTTAAGTAGGGTAGGGGGTTTAGAGTTTGAACAAGTGTCAAAAGCCTAATTTAAAAAAATTATAAAACTAAATTGAAATGCCTTTGGATCACGGGATTGGATTCCTATTCATGAGATCCATTTCCAATGAGGTAGGATCTGTTTGGTATGAATATCCTTAATGAATCTTAGTGGATCTAGATCTGAAAAGTAGATCTGTGAATCCAGCTCCAACACCCCATGTATCCAGTAATGTAGCAACAAATAAAAGATTTCTGACAAGTAATATTGACAGGTCATCAAATGTGGTTATTGAGATCATTACAAAATTTCCAAGCCCTTTAGAGTCATCCTATTACATTGACTTGGACTCTAGGGTATACTTTTGTTAAGGTGTATTTTTTTTATTCAAATGCTTCAATCATATATTTCGTTTGGTGTGATGTCAATATCTATGACAACCATTTCAAACCATAGAAGTTGCATCCATGATGCTTGGTATACCATGTCAGAGTCTGTAAAAGGGTCAGACACACTAGTTGCCAACATGTGTTCGGTATTATAGAAGAGATAAAATCAGATAAGTTGAATCATAGTCTATTGTAAGTCTAGCATGCTTAGCTACTACAATATCTAGTCTTTATAACTCGTGTTAATGCTATAGGTCTGATGGATTTTTATTGAAATGAATTGAACTTTTGGATGATTTTTGAGAAATTTGAATTTCATGAGTTGAGTCCATTTCAATATGTTTGGCGTGAAATATGATTTGAGTGCCTGTATGTTTCAGTTTGTTTTTAATGTCATGTTGGTATTTTTATCATATATGTGTGCAAATCACCATTGGGCTATTAAATTGATGTTAGATGCCATATACACATTGATATCAAATTATTTATTGCAGTATTGAGGCAATACACTCGAATGCCAAAGAAACGCCAATATCTTGGATAAAGCTTCAAACCTTTTAATAAGGTTGTCGTTTAGTTCTTTTTTTTTTTTTTTGTAGTTATATTAGTACACACATTAATTGCAATTGTATTATACTTAGTTTTAATTTGGTATGAGGTAATATTAAAAATATATAAGAAATATGCATTGTGGTATGAAATTAACACTAACCTCTAATATTGATTTTTTTTCCAGGTCACAACAATGGATGACTCTATAGATAATGATACAAATTATGTTGAGCATGCATTGGATATAGAAGGAGAAGAAGAAGATGATGGTGATGATGATGATGATGACGACAATGATGAAGAGGTTGATCAAGAAGACGATTTTTATGATCATGAACATGATCTTGATGATGATGTTGGTGGTGCTAGTTAGAGAGTGATGCTATGCAAGAACATGACACGTCTTGGATTATATTTACATATGTAACTATGATACATTTATAATTTTGACTTTTATATCTATGTATAGAGATCATACAACATTTTTTTTGTTAGATTGGTATTTAAATCACATATATATTTGACTTCTTTTTACTTTATTATAATGATATCCATGAACGGTTTTGGTATGTTGTTCAAACATTTGAATTTTAGATGATTTGATTAAAGAACATGATACATTTTGGATTATATTTACATATATTATTGATGATATATAACTATGATTAATTTATAATTTTGACTTTTATATCTATATATGGAGATCATACAATTTTTTTTTTGGATTGGTATTTAAATCATATATATATTTGACTTCTTTTTACTTTTTTTCTAGTGATATCCATGAAAGGTTTTGATATGTTGATAAACACTTGAATTTTAGTTGATTTGATTAAAGAAGATGATGATATTATTAGTAATGTCTTGTTTCTTTATTTATATTGGAAATTGCCAATGTTCTTTTGATGGAGAATTAGTATGTATATATGATGATATTACTATTTTTGGATGGATGTTAGAATTTTCAATAAACTTATTTAGACATGTTATGTTTTAAATTTGAATTTTTAATGATATTTGAGAATTTTGATATATTTCAATATTTAATTGAAACTAATAAAATGGATGCAATATTAGATGCAACACTAATTGCAAAACTGGATGAAAAACATGACGCAAAAGTAGACGTTATACCAAACACAAAAGTGGATGTAAAAGTGGACGTCACATAAGACAAACGTGGACACAAAAATGGACGTCACACTAGACATAAAATTGGATGAAAAAACTAGACATGATTAATGGCTCAAAATTTGATTCAATACTAGGCCCAAAACTATATGCAATAATAGATGCAAATTGTTATATGTACTATTAATAATTGAAATTGAAATTCTTAATTAATGGTATATGCAAAGAAAAACGCAAAATGGATGCAATATTAGACGCAACACTAATTGCAAAACTAGATGAAAAAATGACGCAAAAGTAGACGTCACACCAAACACAAAAGTGGATATAAAAGTGGACGTCACATAAGACAAATGTGGACGTCACACTAGACATAAAATTGGATGCAAAAACTAGACACGATTAATTGCCCAAAATTAGATTCAATACTAGGCCCAAAACTATATGCAACAATAGATGCAAAAGTGGATTCTCAGTTGGACACAAAATTGGACGCTACAATTGGCATAAAATTGGGCACATCATTCGATGTAAACTAGGCACAACACTAGGCGCAACACTGTAAGCAACACTTGGTGCAAATAAATACTTAAAACAACATACAATATTGGATGTAAAATGGGATAAAACATTGGGTGTAAAACTAGATGCAATATTGGACGCAACATTAGACACAAACATGGGTGCAACACTAGGTGCAAACCTAGATGCAAAAAAAAAGACATCAACCAAGATGGAATAGTAGATGAAAACCTAGATGCAAAATAACATGTGAAATATGATGATATTTTGGGCAAAACATGGATGCAAAAAAATATGTAAAATGAGATGCACAATTAGAAGGAAAACCAGACGTAAAACTAGATGCAGTATTGGGCCAAAAAATGGATGCAAACCTAGGCGTAACATTAGATGCAAAATTGGGTGCCAAACTCGACATCAAATTAGGAGCAAATTAGATGCAACATTGGATGTAAAAATGGGCTCCAAACTAGGTGCAAACAAGGACGTAACCAAGGGCACAAAAAAGATGAAATACAAGATGCAAAATTGGATAGAAATTAAGGTGTAAAAAACACCACAAAAAATGGGTACAATAATGGAAGCAAAATGGACGTTAAAAAGGAGGAAAAAAATACCCAATAGATGGTGTTTTAAGAAATTGTACAATAGCACCATGTTTAGTGCCGGATTGTTCCCCACAATTGGGGAAAAATTACACTGAAATCCGATGCTAAATCCGACGCTAAATCTAGTTTTTGTTGTAGTGCCTAATGTGTCCCCTTTGGGAGCACTGGTGCTATTTGTTAAAAAGAAAGATGGTACCTTAAGTTTGTGTATTGATTATAGGCATCTCAATAAAGTAACAGTCAAGAACAAGTAACCCTTTCCCATAATTGACGATTTCTTTGATTAAATGAAGGGAGACAAAGTGTTTTGGAAGATTGATTTAAGGTCTGGATATCACTAAGTAAGGATAAAAGAATAAGATATCCATAAGACAACTTTTATAATGAGATATGGCATTATGAATTCATGGTGGTTCCATTCAGTCTCACCAATGCAATTTCCACATTTATGCGCCTTTTGATCAATGTCTTCAGCAAATACTTGGACAAATTTGTGCCAGTATTCTTGGATGATATCCTTGTGCACTCCAGAAGTGAAGAAGAGCATGAAGAGAACTTGGGAATGGTGCTACAAGTTCTTAGAGAGCATAAATTGTATTTCAAGTTGAGCAAGTGTAATTTCTATTAGCACAAGGTATAATATTTGGGCCAAATTATTTCAGAATAAGGAATTAAAGTGGATCCCAAGAAAACTAAATCCATAATGAATTATCCTACCCCAAAGAATGTTTCAGATGTACGATATTTTATGGGTCTTGCAGGTTACTACATAAGGTTTATTTCCAATCAAACAAACTTGTAATTGGTGAGCAACCTATGAATTAAGCTGCGTGGATGAACCTAGTGTGGTATGGAAGTGTAAAGCTAGAAATATTGGAAGTTAGGGAAAAATACGGGATGGAATGGCTTGATAAAACTAGTGAAAATGATAATCTTCGAAAGTTAGCAGCTAGAACCTTTCTATGCCCACCCTGAATAGAACTAGAGGGAAGGGGTTATTGAGGGACTATGTAGCAGTGAAGGGGACCTTCCTTGTGTTGGGTGTGGTAGGTATTATGTGTAAAAATCTAGCTGAACTAAGTGAGATGCATGTAGCTTTGTGGTTAAGCTCTCTGGATTAGTATTCCCCTCCCTTGACTCCTTGTATGCTTGATAAATTCAATAGATTACTTGCTTAGCATGAGTGACTGTGGTTATGGACGTGAGTGAGCCCTTCTATTTCCTCTCTGTTAGACATCATAGCCCATCCCGAGGGTGGTCTCTTAGCTAAAATAATATAGGATGGAAGGAGACCTATGATTGGGTGGAACGTTGCACTCATGTTGCCAGTCGCTTGGAAAATTCAATGAAAAGATAAGTACTTTGTTGTTTTTGACTATCCATTTTATTTCATATGAAGGTTTATTTTGTCAAATGGATGACTATGTATGGAATATGAATTGAATTGTAGAGCTTAAATTGTTTAATGGAATGGTTTTCCATAGCTATAAACAAAGTCATATTTGTGCATTATTTATTGTTCTTATGTTTATGTTGAAAATACTGTATTTACATAAACTACACCAATAGATAGGTTGTATGCATGTTGTGCATGAATAATTGCATTGCATAAGTGTTATGAGATCTGTAGAGGCATGACATGGATGGGGAAATAAAGTATGCTCGCCATCTGTATTGAAATGGTTTAAAGGTATTCATTAGAGGAAGCATGGAATAATTCCCACAGTCAAAATCATGCAAAGAAAGAGGATTTCCATCTAGTTTCCATGGTCATGTAGTCAGGGAAAAGCACAAGGAAGATGTGAAATTTGGCTAAGAGTTGAGAAGTCGGTGGTTGCATACAGGCTGACATGTCGAAGTCGGAGGACCAGCATTGGGATGGACACAGGTTGGTGAAGTGGATGATGGAATGGTACCAACGTCGATGTGTCAACATTGGAATCGGTGTGAGATTGGTGAATAGGTTGATGGCATCGTGCTGATGTTGCAGTATTGAATGGGTTCATCAACAACAGAATCGACATCAGTGACATCGTAAATGGGATGAATCCTACGGTTTCGAATTCTAAATCCCAACGTACAGGAATCATAGTGGAAGCGATTAATATCAACATCAGAGATAGGATAGTAGGACAAAGTTGGTGTTCCTCACTCCTAACGTCATAGCGGTCATGGTTGGAGGCCACTACATGGTGCCAACTTCCGAATCTTGAGGTATAGAGTACAAATGTCGGATTCGGGAGGTCAGGGTGGGAGTTGGCTAATCTCTAGACCATTTTCACCTTTTCAAGCATGTTTGGCCGGAATCAGGTAACACGATTTTTGTTGAAAATGAGATTTCCAGTGTGAAAACTGTAATTTTTATTGCAAAAATGGATTCAGCACCCTTGATTACCCGTGGAGCACCCAGTTGATGCAATTACAATCACTAAAAACTACCCTTTGAACAATTTCCACCAGATTTTGGCCAAAAAACTCGCCGGTGCAAATGATCGAGAGTTTAGCTTACTGCATCAGGGTGACGTGCTGAGATCCAGTTTGACGTTCTTATTTCTGATTTTGGTGGGAACAATAAATAAGTATCGTGAATGTCTGTAGAGTGGAATTAAATCGTCAAAGGTGGAACTTAGTTGTCTGGATTGATCGAATAGATAATAATGTCTCTCCTTAATCGATATTAAGGTATTAATCTGCCTTGTACATAGTTTAGGAATTATGAAGTTGGATAATTAAGTATCTCCTTAATCGATATTAAGGTATTAATTCTCCCTATACATAGTTCAATAATTATGAAGTTGGAATTTGGATGTGTGGATCGATATTTATATAGCGCCAAATAATCCTCGTTGGCTTTAAAAACTACCAAATTGTTGGGGACATGTCAAGGATATCCATAGTCAAATGAAATAAAAAATAGGAAACATAGAGTATTGTTAGGGAGAGAAAAATCTCCTAACCTTAACCTCCCTCAAATGTGGAATCCAAAGCCGCCCATTCTCTTTAGTTGTCCTTGTTGAGATAGTTATTTATTTAATAATGAAATTATAATAATAAAATAATAATGTCCAAATACCGATAAGAATGTGCAACTACCGATGTCTAGGAATCTAGTGCCACAATAATAACCAATAACCACATCACATATGTTTGGGGCATAACATCGGGGCATTACATACCCCCCCTCCTTAAAAAAAATGCATCGTCCTCGACTCTTATTTATCACACACATAAAATTCAATTCAAAAAACATGAGGGTATGTTTCCCTCATAACATCTTCCATCTCCAAGTAGCATCATTAGGCCCATAATGGGTCCATTGGACCTTTACCTTCTTGATCTCTTGGTTTCAGGGAAGCTTCATTTTTCTGCCCAATGTGTAGACTGGTTGTACCAAAAAGCCCCCTTTTGGTTCCAACTGAGTCGCATTACAATAAGTCAATTGGATAAGATTCTAATATATCACATGATTTGTTAGTTTTTCTACTTCAATTGAATTTGATTAGGATCTTTATCTGAAAGAATAAAAAGCACAACAAGATATCCAAGATATGTGTACAAGATACACATGTTTTTCCTTGGGGAAACCTTAAAGGAGAAAACCCCACAAACTTCCTCAAAATAGTTATGTCACTAAGACAATATCACAAGATGGAAAAACCCAAGAATATGATGTATTTTGTAGCTCTCTATCTCCCTCCTCTAGATAACTTGCACATAAGAGAGTGTGTGGGTGTGTATCAAATGAGGGAGGGAACTTCCCTATTTATACAAATCAAGTGACTGACCTAAAACATGACTGGGACAACCTCTTAATGTAGCAGGGATGAATTCACCTAGGGAGACTCAAACATACATTTTATTATATTTATCTTGGGGACTATAACCATGAATTACAATGACGGGTTTACCTCAATGACCGTACGCAATATTGAAATCTCGATCAGAGGGAAAACATCTTCTAATTCAGGGGTACAACAATATACAATAATAATATACATCATAATATCTTCTAAAGTTACAATTACAACAACATGGCTAGCATTAGGTATATACTTTTCAACAAGATATATGCAATATACCATAATCAGTCAATCACTTGAATCAAATTCTAATCTATCATATGATTAGCAGCATGTATATTCTTTTCAACAAGATATATGAAATATACTACAATCAATCAATCACTTGTATCACGTTCCAATCTATCACATAATTGGCATCGGGTATATACTTTTTCAACAAGGATACAGGGAAAACATTATGAACTTTAATACAAGCAAGGAATGCAAGCTCATCAATGGGTCCTATCCTCACTAGGATATAAAAAGGGACACAATATCTAGCAGCTATTTTGGGATAGTTTCCCAAGTTCATGGCACTCTTTTTGGGTTTGAATTTCAAGAAGACATGATCTCCTACTTCAGATTACCATTCGATCCCATTCTTATCTTCATAACTCTTTTGTATGTCCTAAGATGCTTTTAAATTCTATTTAATTTTAATCATATGATCTTCCATGTCCTTCAAACGTTCAAGTCCAATGGTGATTATGTCCATTGGGTTGTCCCAACTAATAGGAGTATTGCACTTTCTCCCATACAATGCCTCAAAAGGACTCATCTTTAGAGAGGCATGGTATCCATTATTATAGGAAAACTCTACAGAGTGAAAATAATACTCCCACTTGGATGGCCAAGCCATCACATACATTCTCAACAAATCCTCAATCACCCGATTGAGTCTTTCTATTTGACCATGTGTCTGTAGGTGGTAAGCAATAATCATGTTCAAAATCATACCAAAACCATGGAAAAATACTTTCCAAAAGTTATCAAGAAACTTTGAATCTCCGTTCGACACTATAGATTTTGGAATTCCATGCAGTATGGCAACCACTCTCATAAACATGCCTACAATGTTAGCTATTGTATGAGTTGTTTTCACTAGAATAAAGTGAGTTTTTTTGGTCATCTTATCCACTAATACCATAATGGAATTATGATGTGATCTTGTCTTAGGAAACTTTTTGATGAAGTCCATAGTCACCACATCCCATTTCCATTCTGGTATAGGTAAGGGTTGCAACAACCTAGTTGGATTTCAATGTTCTACCTTAACTTTCTGGCATTCCATGCCTTCAGATTCTACAACATCATTCTTCATTCCTGGGTAATAGTATTTCTTCCTCACAACTGATACTATATTATGATAACCTAAATGCCTAGCATAAGGTACATCATGCATCTCATTCATAACCATCTTCCTTATTTATCCATAGTTTGGCACATAAAATCTATCCTTATGCATGAGGATTTCATTTTCTCCCAACTGGTATTTATCAAACTTTCAAGGAACTTACTATTGTTGTAATCCATCTATTACTTTCTATTAATGCTCATATGTAGTATTGGATTCAATGATCCTATCCTTCAGAACTAATGTAATAGTACTGATATTTGCTAAATGCATCACATCCATCTTCCTACTTAGTGCATCTTCTATCTTGTTTTCTTTTACACCTATCCTTCAGAACTAATGTAATAGTACTGATATTCGCTAGGAGATTCATTGAAGGTTTCTCAAAGATAGAGCACCCCATCACATCTTTGCAGAAGAAAGGTGTGAAGTTCGAATGGATGGTCAAATGTGAAGACAATTTTCAAAAAATCAAGGAGTTACTTACCAGTGCACCAATTCTGAGGATTGCATATCTTGATGGAAGCTTTGTAGTATCCACCAATGCATGTAACAAATGAATTGGTAGAGTATTGACTCAGAATGGTCATGTGATCAATTATGAATCCATAATTGATCAATATATACATCCATCTAGCTAACTGCACTAGGCTTGTTGTCTCAAGTTTACTTTTCTTTAGATAACATCTTTCAACTAGATTAGGTGTAATGTAATTATGGTTAGCTCTATAATTAATCAAAATATTTGTAAGTACATTAGCAATCTATCATGATACCTCAATCATACTGGACTAATGACCAACTTGTCTTCCATCCAAGTCTACATAAATTCTTGGAATACTTCCCCCAACATCACCCACTGATGAGGCTCCTTGAATGTTGTGAATGTGTTTCCCTTAAGTGGTCATTGTTTGGAATAGCTATTAGGATTTAAACTAGCACCATTAAATAATACACGAGAATAAAATTAACAATAAGAAACACATTTAAGATATACACGCTATGTTTATGTGGAAAACCCAAAACCGAGAAAAACCACCATAATAGATCTATTATATCCCTTGACCTAAATCGGCCAAGCCAAGTCAAGTAAGATAGACACCACTCACCTCCATGCCACTTTAGAATGAATCCTCCTCAAGCCTTATAAATACTTCCTTACATGCAATACCATGGGACAATACCATGGGCCACCAAATACTATGAAACACCAAATACCATGGAAAATTACCATTGGCCACCAAAGACCATGGACCCAAAAATATGCTAGACCTAAATAAGCTTTGACTCATTCTTGAGTCAAGGTTAACCCTAACAATCCCCCCTTTAAGCTTGACTTGGGGATCTAACATACACTCCTCTATCACCTAGTTATATCTCCCTACTTTACCAGTGAGTTACCAGGGGTGTGCATGCCTTACCAGGTCTTATACCCATATGTCCTTTTACATGCAAACTGCTCCATTAACCTTTTTTCATGTGTCTTCATGGTGACTACACCATCACCATATGTTGATTCATTCTCTCACTTTTCCATGCTCGCTTTCTTACTAGTCTTGTTTCATGCTTCTTTTGTACATGCATTCAACCCTATTGTTAACGCCCATATAAATAAGAATCCATCTACTGGATTACATGGGTCCTCAACCATTGTATCCATCAATTCTATAGGAATTATATTCATATACATGGTTCATCAATCTTGGTCCCACAACTGAGATCAAACCATCTCACATTCATCCCGCAATTAGAGACTCAACCTCTGTGATCTATATCAAGTTAGGCTATGAGTGCACCTGCCACCCTCGTACATACCTAGTGGTTCCTTCCACACTTGATGCAAAATCCTTATCTGTGCATAAGAGGGATACCTTGTGGTTCTAGCATTTAGGGAAATTACATTCTAAGGAGTGTCACCTCCCCTCCCATCTACTCACTGAGAGAGAGGACGCGACTACATTATTTCCCTATCTATCAGATCGGGGATCTAGCCCCATGAACATAAACAATAAAATGCATTGAAATAAAATATATATGCAGATGCATAATGCAATCATATATAGTGGAAGCAAATCTCATTCAACACATTCAATATGTTCATAATAATTCATAAAGAAAATACATTGCAGAATTAACTCAAGAAATACTTATCTTGGAAAGGAGTTGTCCTGCAACTGGCTATGTCCCTGCAACATTCCACCCAACCATAGGCCAATGGGCTCATCAATCTCTCAACACCACTTCCACCCCCGATACGGGCATGACTTCCACAAGGAACTATGGATCAACAAGCTCACACACAATGAAATACACATCAAAGTTCAGCCAAGCCAAACATAGTTGGGTTTATTAAGCTGCTAAGGTAGTGGAAAGGTCGAATTTCTAAGCTAGTGAGATCAACCACATAGCTATGGACACCTGTACAAGATCTATCTTGCTTGGTCTCCACAATAACTACACACCCAACACAAGGAAGTATCCCCTTCACTGCTACACAGTCCCTCGGGCCTTACCTTCCCTTCCAATGCCCTCCAGGGTGTGCATAGAAGAATATTGGACCCCTTTCTATCTGTTTGTGAGGTTCCTCTCTTCACTAGGTTTATCAAGCCAATTATAGGCCTCTTCCACTCCTAAGTCTTTCAGACCAAAACAGGGATGCACACAAAATAAAAATACCAATGCTGGGTATGAAGGAAAACGTTTTGTAACCAAAAACATATTGATAAATGGGGAAATCAACCCTGGGTGAGAAAAAACAATTTCAGAAAACGTCCATGGGCATTACAGGGGGGAAAACGACCTCCCCAAACACCCAAAACATGGATCTATCTTCCCAGGAACTGAGAAATACAAAATCAGGTTTCCAGCTTGGAGAAAAATGAGGAAAACTACAGAAATCATGAAGGAAAATGCATAGCAAGACCCAGCTGTAGGAGGAAGAAGAAAACATGGATAGATAATGGCTTGGGCATGCATTTCTAGGTATTTACTTGCCCAATAAGTCAAAAAAACATTTCTGAAAAATCGACGGCTTTCCCAATACGAATTTTTCATTGCCATACTCTTCCCTTCCCAAGGCATTAACTGCCCCAACCAACTTCTGGAAGAAATAACTGATTCGGCACAAAAGAAAAAAAAGGTAGTTGACATCTCTATGGGTTCTCTCGTTGTCATTTGGATTTACCCTATTGGATCAAGGGTTTGAATAATTTCCCTCCCTTATTACTTGTGAAATCATGCCCCCATCTCTTTGTTGCATTGACATAGCTAGTTGTGGGTATTTTTATAAGATTGCATATTTACATGATGTTTCGATTTATACTGTGCATGACTGGCACGATAACCATATGCATCGATTTTAATTTTCGATACATAAAACAATAAATCCATGGTAGGGCCTTGGCCTTCAACTCCTCACCATGATTTAATAACGTTATTTACATCGGGATATTGCAAGGAGGAACCCAACAATATTGCTAGGGTGTTGGGTACCACTGAACATGCACCCCACAATTAATTCAAAAAACTAGGCACAACACAATGAGCAAAACATATGCCAAACTTATACCAATTCTTAATATTTAAACAAGCATCATTAAATAACACACGAGAATAAAATTAACAATAAGCAACACATTTAGGATAGACACACAATGTTTACGTGGAAAACCCAAAACTGGGAAAAACCACCATAATAGATCTATTATATCCATTGACCTAAACTGACCAAGCTGAGCTAAGTGAGCTAGCCACTACTCACATCCAAGGCACTTTACAATTGATCCTCCTCAATCCTTATAAAGAATTACTTACATGAAATACCATGGGACATCAAATACTATCAAATACCAAATACCATGGAAAAATACCATTGGCCACCAAATACCATGGGACCAAAAATGTGCTAGACCTAAATCACCTTTGTCTCAGTCATGAGTCAAGTTTATCCATAACAATAGTGATTCTGTTTACAAATCCAACATTCAACATGTGGTCTTAATATTTTATCTGAAGGCTCTTTTCCTTTGGACCTACTTTGCTCCGGTTTTCTCTATTGAATATTGTTTCTGAAAGCAAGAGGCTGGTAGATGGCCACCTTTGCTTCCATGTTTGGTGAATATTGATGCAATTGGAAGAAATTTCCTAGGCCCAACAACCAAGTTTCTGCATCTTCACCTTGTTTTTATTCTCCATTAAAGGTTGGAGGCTTGATCCTTCTTAGTTCTCCCACAATGTCATTCTAAGAAAATATCCTCCTCTTCTGTATTACTAGGGGCTTTAAGGGAATTTTTTTGAGTTGCTTGATGAATATCTTGTTTATATTATAGTTTTCAATGATGTCAAAAGAAGTTTAATGATGACAAAGGAATAACCAAGGACATAATGGCAGAGTGATCTCAGTATAAGTCAAAGGAAAGACAAAGGTGGTAATGGCATGGCATGAATGATGAAATGGAAGATATGATGACATAGAATAACATAATTGATATCAAATTAGTAAGGGACATTGCCTATGATGATAAAACAGATGATGTGACATCATTATGGAGAAATATGGCAATTGGTGAAAATAAAAAAAATTGACTAAGTATGGATAAACAGACAAAACTGGTCTAAAATGGTCTAAGAGAATGACACCCCTAAATCATGGGTTAGAGTAAATTCCTGCAGCACATAGAGGTCTTGTAGACTTGTGTTTTCTCAATCTGACCATGTCTTCACATTGTTTTGGAAGCAGCGAAGGAAGAAGTTATGGACCTTCCAAAACAGTGTTTTAGGAAGATTGGATCAGACTAAGAAATTTGTATAACAAAAAGGTTGGAAGACTATTTTCAAATGTCCTTCAGAAGATGTGTGTGTTTGTTAGTAATATCTAAAAGATGACATGATCCCGCTCCCTGGTGAGCTGGCTATCTAGCTACGGAATTAGATTCTCATTTGGTTCTTACACGAGCGGATTATCAACCTGTCAAAACTAAGACAAATTTAAGTTTGCATGTTGAGATTAGAATTTGCTAGGTATTAAAGTAAAGAAATCATAGATCGGACGGTCAGGAAGAATTCCTGCACAATATTCTACGGTCAAGGATCAATTCCACATAAAAGGGGTACAGGATGAAGTTCAGCAAAGATCTAAGATCCAACGACTGAGAAGTGATCCGCTAAAAAAAATAAACGGTTCAGATAGAAAGCGGAAGGCGAAAAGCGGATAATCGTGAAAAAGACCATTAGAAACATTGAGTTTCCAACTTTCGCATTCTGTAGTGTGGGAGCAAAAGTGTGGCCGTGGAACCGTGAAAATAAAAAGGTCTAAGTTTTAGAAAGATTGAGTTTTTGACTTCCACATTCCACAGTACGGGAGCGGAAGTGCGGGTGCGGAACCATGGAAAACAAAAGGTCGAAGTTTTGGAAACATTGATTTTCTGACTTCTGCATTCCGCAGTACGGGAGTGGAAGTGTCGGTGCAGAACCACGAGGTCGAAGTTTTGGAAACATTGAGTTTTTCGACTTCCGCATTCTGTAGTGTGGAAGTGGAAGTGCAGTTGTGGAACTGCGGAGTGAAAAAAGTCAAATTCATGAAAATTGAGTTTCCGACTTCCACAGTGCGGAAAGGCCAGTGAGGGAAGGTCAGTGTGGGTGCAGAACTGCGGAAAAAAAAAACTCAAAGTAATGAAAAGTTGTGTTTTTTTATTTCCGTCTTCCACAGTGCTGAAAAGTTCATCTGGAAAATGGAAAGCGGAAGAACCATAAGATCATCTTTGGAAACATTTAGTTTTTGAGTTCCGCATTCTACGGTTCAGAAAAGGAAGTGTGGAAAGGAAATTCTGGAAAGAGGAAGAACATATGCTCGTTCTTGGAAACGTTGAGTTTCTGATTTTCACATCCCGTAGTGCAGAAAGGAAAGTCCGAAAAGCAGAAGAACATATGCTCGTTGCGGGAGCGGAAAGGAGAAAGTCTGAAAAATTGGAAAGTTGAGTTTCCAGTTTCCACTTTCTGAAGTGCGGAAAGGTAACGATGGAAGGACCGTTGCCGGAGCAGAAAGGAAGAAAGGAAAAATTTTGAAAAATTGGAAATTTGAGTTTCCGATTTCTGCCTTCCGAAGTGAGGAAAAGTAATGGCAGAAGGACCATTGCAGGAGTGGGAAGGTAGAAAGGAAAAAGTCCCAAAATCTCGAAAGATGAGTTTTCAGTTTCCACCTTCCGCAGGTTGGAATGTTTGGTGCGGAAATATTGTTTCAGAAATCATGGAATGATATTTGAAAAAGGCACAACTGATATCCGATTTCCACCTCAGATCGATGGTCACAAAAATATTGAAGGAGATTGATGGTGCAGAATAGTTGAGGCAGAAAGCTAAGTGTGGAAAGATCATCTACGGGATTGAAAGTAAGAAAGCATCAGAAAAACATTAACAGAGTCGTGGAAATGGATTTTAAGCTGCGAAAAGGAAGGAAGGGTGTGTCTGGTGCAAAGGCACAATGAAAGGTTGAGGTAACTGTAAGGGTAGATGATGAATGGATGTGCCCATAGCTAATAGTCACAATCCAAGAATGAAAAGATGCAGCTGCTGAGAGATACATTAATAGAGATTAATAGACACAGTTTTGAATGAGATAAAGTGTCTCTGTCATCCATATCTATGCAGCCGCAACATAAGACAGAGAACAAAGTATAGAAAGTAGTGACAGAGTTTTTAAGAAGATCTGAAAGATTAATAATATCAAATTAGGGTCGCAGGGTTGTGCTAGGGCAGGAAACAAGCCTGCAGGGGGTTGTAGCCTCCTTCCAGTGGTAGCTGGTAAATAGGGTGTCATAGAATCCTTTTAGTAGTAGCTGATAAACCAGGGGGTCATAGCCTCCTTTCAATAGTAGCTGATAAACTAGGGGGCACTACTACGTTTCGGCCAAAAATCCGACGGCTGTATTATCGGATTTTCAACACTTTCCTGTCGCATGTACGACAGTTTGATTTTTTTTTAAGCGTCGGAAACTTGTCGTCGGTTATTCGACATCTGTTTAGTCCGTCGGTTAAGCAACACCTCAGTTACCGTCGATTAAATGCAAGGCGTTGGTTAAGGGACATGAGAATCCGTCGGTTAAGCGACGGATATGAACATCAAGCGTCGGTTACGCGACATGAGAAACCGTCGGTTAAGCGACGAATATGAGGATTAAGTGTCGGTTAAGCGACATTAATAACTGTCGGTTAAGCGATGCATATAAAGCTTGAGCGTCAGTTAAGTGACACTTACTGAATTTTTAAAAAAAAAAATCACCTAAAGCCGTCGCTTAACCGACGGCTATAAGGGTTTTAAAAAAAAAATACAAATATTATTTGGCAGAGATTCGGTGGGTGCATGTCTCGATATTCTATTCTATTCTCTTTCCATGTCTTGATGATGCCCTAGTTTGGAGTTGCTCTGAAATTCGTTCACTGCAATAGCAGCAAATCTTTCTCTGAATTTGGGTGTGCCATAGACTGAGGTAGCAGCAATCATCTCAGAATTTTGGTGGTGAAGACAGCAGCAAAACTTTCTCTGAATTCGGGTTTTCCATAGACTGAGGCAACAACAATCATCTTTGAATTTTGGTGGTGAAAAAAATCGCCTATAGAGAAAGTTCAGAGAAAGATTTGCTGCAAATCTTTCTCTGAACTTTCTTTGTAGGTAAATCTTTCTCTGAACTTTCTCTGTAGGCAATTTTTTTCACCACCGCAATAGCAGCAAATATTTGAATTTCGGTGGGTGCATGTCTCGTTATTCTATTCTATTCTCTTTCCCTTCCACCTGCTATTTTAGAGGCCAAAGAATGCTAGAGGACTGTGCCTCTCACTTAAGTATTGCGCTTGGATTTGGATTTGCATTTGCATTTGGATGTTGCTAACAAACATCTCGACATCTTCTTATTTGCCGGTTTTAACAAATGAAGATGGGTTCAAGAGGTTTCAGTGTTGTGGTGCCAAGGAATTTTCGGTTACTGGAAGAGCTTGAGAGGGGAGAGAAAGGAATAGGAGATGGAAGTGTCAGCTATGGAATGGACGATAGCGATGATATTTACATGCGGTCATGGACTGGTACCATCATTGGTCCTCACAATTCGGTGCATGATGGGAAAATTTATCAGTTAAAGCTATTGTGTGACAAGGATTATCCTGAGAAGCCTCCCACTATAGGATTTTGTTCTCGGGTCAACATGACTTGTGTTAATCAGGAGACTGGACGGGTTGACCCTAAGCATTTTTCAATGCTTGCAAATTGGAGGCGTGATTATACCATGGAAGACATTCTCACACAGTTGAAAAGAGAAATGTTAGCTTCTTACAATCGAAAGCTAGTACAACCTCCGGAAGGCACATTCTTCTAAGAAGAAGAAGTTATTACTCTGCATTTTTAATGTCACTATTTCTTCCAAGTTGAAAAAAGAACTTGGATGCCATGACAGTGGCTTCTCTACCTGCAAAAACATATTTGAAGGTCAAATCTACAGTGAGATGCTCTTCGATTTGAAAACATAACAAGGCTGGAAATCTGAGAAATCTTAAGAACATATGCAAAGGAATTGTAGGTGAAATGGTGGACTAGCCATCTCAACAAAGAACGCCAATATTTGGCAACAAGATGGTCAATGCCCATTTGGATTCTCCCTCAAGAGTTGATAAACTTTGGTGCAAACACTGCTCACATCGAAACATAAAAATAGTATTTCAATCATATGGAGAATTGATATTGAACTAGTCATCAGCCCATTGAACACCATGTTTTGCTGCAAGATAGTATGCACCAACTGGACCATGCCTGTTTGATTAACTAGAGGACAGTTGTTACAGCCAAAGGAAAACATGCAAGTGTGGTTATGTACTAAGAAAATCAATGAGTACCTAGTATTCAATCATGTCAGAAGGCCAATTCAAAAATGTACAATGCAGTTTCCTTATGAGCTCGTGCTAGTAATTTGAAACCATTAGCTTCACCAATAATCCCCACAAGAACACTGTCCTCAGGTTTTACTAAGTTGACTTCCATAGGTTTACAAATGACCGTGGATGGATTTGAGCTACTAATAAAAAACAAAAGACCAAACTCTAATGTTGTGTACTCTGCCTTGATGCATTTGAAGATAGCAAGGAAATGTGTGCTTCCAACAATTTTTCCTGTAAATTTCAACCCGAACCTTCTGGATTTGTAGCCAGTCTTTTCCTGCCTGGAAAATGGTGGTTCTGGAATAAGCCATACCTGGTAAAATAAGCCATACCTGTTTAAAATATAGATATAAATTGTTAATGTAAAGGGTTGAAAAAATTGGTAGACTTGAGGATGTTGAGAGCAACATCATGTCTATACTAACATCTATCTTTTTATCCTTTTGTGAGAAAATTACTTCTCCAAATACTCCCTTGGTGGGTCTATACTGTGCACTGGTCTCTGAATGAGCATCTGACATGCAAATCTCGAGCCTATAGATTTTGATTTGTGTTATTTAATTTTAGTAGTGGTGATATTTATATGCTATAAATTGGTGAATCATTTATGTTTTCTCTCTTTTATCTGAACATTGATGATAGTCAGCAAACAGGAATTAATGGTACTAATTTTAAATTATGCTAGTAAATCATGGTGGTAACCTCTATTTGTGTTTTATAGGTATTTCTTGCTCTTTTATGAACGTGCTAGCCAGAGAATAAGGTGTTAGTCAAGCAAGCTCTGGATATTCTCATACCAGCACTGCCATGAAGATTGCCCATGGGAGAGTATAAGATACCTTTATGGATTCGTGTCTCTTAACATCCTCAAAAAGCTTCTGGCTTTGTAGCCAGTCTTTTCCTGCCTGGAAAATGGTGGTTCTGGAATAAGCCATACCTGGTAAAATAAGCCATACCTGTTTAAAATATAGATAGAAATTGGAAATGTAAAGGGTTGAAAAAATTGGTAGACTTGAGGATGTTGAGAGCAACATCATGTCTATACTAACATCTGTCTTTTTATCCTTTTGTGAGAAAATTACTTCTCCAAATAATCCCTTGGTGGGTCTATACTGTGCACTGGCCTCTGAATGAGCATCTGACATTCAAATCTCGAGCCTATAGATTTTGATTTGTGTTATTTAATTTTAGCAGTGGTGATATTTATATGCTATAAATTGGTGAATCATTTATGTTTTCTCTCTTTTATCTGAACATTGTTGATAGTCAACAAACAGGAATTAATGGTACTAATTTTAAATTATGCTAGTAAATCATGGTGGTAACCTCTATTTGTGTTTTATAGGTATTTATTGCTCTTTTACGAACGTGTCAGCCAGAGAATAAGGTGTTAATCAAGCAAGCTCTAGATATTCTCATACCAGCACTGCCACGAAGATTGCCCATGGGAGAGTATAAGATACCTTTATGGATTCGTGTCTCTTAACATCCTCAAAAAGCTTCTAGCTTTGTAGACAGTCTTTTCCTGCCTGGAAAATGGTGGTTCTGGAATAAGCCATACCTGGTAAAATAAGCCATACCTGTTTAAAATATAGATAGAAATTGGAAATGTAAAGGGTTGAAAAAATTGGTAGAATTCAGTATGTTGAGAGCAACATCATGTCTATACTAACATCTGTCTTTTTATCCTTTTGTGAGAAAATTACTTCTCCAAATACTCCCTTGGTGGGTCTATACTGTGCACTGGCCTCTGAATGAGCATCTGACATTCAAATCTCGAGCCTATAGATTTTGATTTGTGTTATTTAATTTTAGCAGTGGTGATATTTATATGCTATAAATTGGTGAATCATTTATGTTTTGTCTCTTTTATCTGAACATTGTTGATAGTCAGCAAACAGGAATTAATGGTACTAATTTTAAATTATGCTAGTAAATCATGGTGGTAACCTCTATTTATGTTTTATAGGTATTTCTTGCTCTTTTACGAACGTGCCAGCCAGAGAATAAGGTGTTAGTCAAGCAAGCTCTGGATATTCTCATACCATCACTGCCACGAAGATTGCCCATGGGAGAGTATAAGATACCTTTATGGATTCGTGTCTCTTAACATCCTAAAAAAGCTTCTGGCTTTGTAGCCAGTCTTTTCCTGCCTGGAAAATGGTGGTTCTGGAATAAGCCATACTTGGTAAAATAAGCCATACCTGTTTAAAATATAGATAGAAATTGGAAATGTAAAGGGTTGAAAAAATTGGTAGACTTGAGGATGTTGAGAGCAACATCATGTCTATACTAACATCTGTCTTTTTATCCTTTTGTGAGAAAATTACTTCTCCAAATACTCCCTTGGTGGGTCTATACTGTGCACTGGCCTCTGAATGAGCATCTGACATTCAAATCTCGAGCCTATAGATTTTGATTTGTGTTATTTAATTTTAGCAGTGGTGATATTTATATGCTATAAATTGGTGAATCATTTATGTTTTCTCTCTTTTATCTGAACATTGTTGATAGTCAGCAAACAAGAATTAATGGTACTAATTTTAAATTATGCTAGTAAATCATGGTGGTAACCTCTATTTGTTTTTTATAGGTATTTCTTGCTCTTTTACGAACGTGCCGGCCAGAGAATAAGGTGTTAGTCAAGCAAGCTATGGATATTCTCATACCAACACTGCCACGAAGATTGCCCATGGGAGAGTATAAGATACCTTTATGGATTCGTTATACAAAGAAAATACTGGTTGAAGAAGGGCATTCAGTTGCTAATTTGATTCACATTTTCCAGCTTATTGTGTGACATTCAGACCTATTTTATGGCTGTCGAGTCCAATTTGTGCCACAAATGGTAAATTCACTGAGTCGCCTTGGACTGCCTCAGAACAGCCCCCCAGAGAATAGACGTCTTGCTATAGAGCTTGTTGGGCTAGTTGTTGCATGGGATAAGTGATCAGTGCTTTTAGCAGTTGTATTTTTTAGTCTTTAATACTTTCATATATTTAGTGCCTTACTAGAGAAATTGCATACAAGTTGTACAAAGAATCCTTGATGTTGTTTCACCCAGAAACCGACGTAGGACTTACCACAACAGATTGTGGTGTAAAATTTGAAGGTTTGCATGGAAAATTTTGTTAGAGATTTTAAGAGTACTGTAATCTTCTATATGGCAACATGGGCTTTAGTTTCAAGACTAATGAAATTTTGGTTAACTGTAATTATTCTTATTATCTAATCACTGCTTCATGTTGATGCAGGTTGCTTTGGTTATAGAACCCAAGGATAAAGAAATGTCTGCAATGTACAAACAGGCATTAGAGCTGCTATCACAGGCATTAGAGGTTTGGCCAACAGCTAATGTAAAGTTTAATTATTTGGAAAAGTTACTTAGCAGTTTGCAGCCTCCAGGGCAAAACAAGGATCCTTCAACAGCTCTTGCACAGGGCCTTGATGTGATGAATAAGGTCTTAGAAAAGCAGCCACATCTCTTTATTCAAAACAATGTTCAGCAGATAACTCAAGTATGTGCTCAACCAAATTAGACGCTCCACCGTTCAATGATTGAAACAGTTCATTTTGAGTTAGGAGGTGTCATGGTATCTAGAAGTCTCACTCTTATTTTAAGACAAGTACTTGGGTTGTTAGTCACTACTAATTTTATATGCGTTTATTCACTTGAAAACTGTACACATTCTCAAAGACCATTGACAACCCAAAAAGGGTCAAACAGTCTGCCTTAGGTGCATGGTAGAATTCCTGTGTGCAAAGTGTTAGCTTGTCAATCAGTCCAACTCCATTATGTAAAGATCCAGATAGAACACACATGTGATTATCTGTCCTGAAATGCATTGTAGTGGGTGAATGAAAATATTTCAGATTCTATCTATGGTTTTACTGAGCTTGAAGGCCTCTACCAAATAAGAGAAAATAAGATCATTTTGTTAATGTCCATAAATGACCAAAAGAGTAGGTCATTGGGACTAAAAAGTACAAACAGATGTAGCAATCTGTACGAGGGCAAATGACTACTCCAGAATGCTAGAAAATAGATAACAAGTGCAAAAAAAAAGAAAGAAAATATGTATCTTTAATATCTATCATCAGAAAGAGATGACAAAGAAGATAGTGGGGGATATGAAGTATATGTCACTACATCAATCACTAAGAAGTCTGAAGCCTTCAATGCATTTCATGATGATGTCCTTTGGGCGATGCCTAGGGTAGAGAGGCCTTGGTTGGGAAACACTCGGAGGAACTCACAGACAAGAAGTTGAAACTATCCTAATATTAAAAGCCGATGTAAAGAATCTAGTGGTACAAGTCTATGAGTCCAAAGTGGACTGTCGAACAAAGCTGTGCCAAGAACAAGTATTCTGTGTCCTGTACTAAACCAGATTTGAGTAAAAAGAGTTGCAGCAGACTTGGGTTGTCTGCAACATTCTTTTCCCTGGTGGTATCATAGCCTGGCTAGGGGGTGGCATATACAGCAGATTGCCTGCGGTAGGAGGAAATAGCTGTCTCAGTCAGTTACTTGGTACCTCTCCATTTACTCTGAAAATTCCTGTTATGTTCTATGAAAAATTCCTATTAGGCTATACTTGCCAAGAGATCTGTTACACCGTGGGGATGAAATTCTAAAAGTCCATCGCCTTAGGTTGGATGTGCATATGGTCCCACATCATAAATTACAAATATATGTGACCAAAGCTTTAAAGGCAAGAATAAAAAATAAGAAAGCAATACTGTAATAAAGCAACAAGAAATATTTATATATCACATAAGACATCGCACTTACCTCCTCACAGGACTATGAGACCGAGACGGGGATCGAGACGGACATGCAGACTTAGAATAAGAGCGAGATCGCACATATCTGCGTCTAGGGGAAGGAGACTGTGAATATCTACAATGA
>LPNX011055068.1:265313-357266 GCA_001517045.1 Pseudotsuga menziesii | reverse complement strand
TACAGCTTTTAGATCATGTCTAGTCAGTCCTAACTTCTAAGGAAAGAATGTTACTCATCTTCTAGTGGGTAACTATTAAAGGTGCCATGGTTAATGGAAATACGTCAGAGAATCAACATCAATTGCATTTTTCTTGTATATTAGCATTCAGTCACCCAATTCATCTCACTTTAAGCAAAGCAATCTAAACTGGGTAGCCTCAAATTTTCTCTATATTAGCCAAAAAGCCTTTAATTCCAGATGTGATTACCTATAGGGATTTGATTAAGGCACATTCTGAGGCAGGAAATATACAAGAGGCCTCTGAACTTCTTGATAACATGATAGGTTGTGGAATTGTGCCAGACAACTCTCTCTATAACACTGTCATTGACAGACTTTGCAATCAATGGAAATTTGATACTGGTATGAAACTCTACAATGAAATAGAAAGGAAAGGCATGCTCCCAAGTATTAGCAGTTACATGTCACTTATCAGAGTACTCTTAAAAAATTGCAGAAAGGAGGAGTTTAATGAGATTCTGAACAACACCTATGTAAAAGAATTGGCTTCTGATGTCAGAGCTTGCAATATGCTGACTGATTGTTTATGCCACACAAATCTTGCTGTAAAGGACATTTGTAATTTGCCTCCGTTGTATCATAGAGAACACTATCTATTTTGAAATCCAAATATACCTGTTTGGCATAAACAAGTGAAATCAGTGAGTAAATTGCAAGCTTGTTAACACACCAACACAAAAAGTAATTTAAGAAAAAACATTGATCATATAAACCTTGAAAACAAAAACAGAGCAATAAAGAGGCATCCTCTTGAAAGAAAACCTGGACCAGGCCTTATACAGATCAGAAAGAATAGGGGTTATGCATATTCCTTCTTTCTCTCAGTCAAGATATCATTCATAAGAAATGTACAGGCAGAAAGTACATATGTTAGCTACTCAAAGTCTTCTGTAGTGACAGAAATTAAAATCCTACCAGGACTGACAGATGGACATGATACACTTGAGGGGTATTTTAACAGTTGAGCATTTTTCTTTCTCATGAGTCATAACTTTACCTATACACATTGATGTGCCTAAATGGTTGTGAATTGCAGAAATAAGAAACAAGCAAGCACACCAAAGGGACCAGCTCATATTACTTATTGTCATCGGAAAGTTCGTGAGAGCCATGATGGGTTAATTATTCAGAGAAACATGGCATTATTCTTTTCAGGTGGAGATAGGAAAGAGTTGAAGCTAAGAGTCACTGGCCGAATCTGGAAAGAACAGTGAAGCATAAGCTTTCTCACATTTAGCTAGGGTATTAGAAAAAGTGTAGGTTATTTCTAGAAAGTAATCCCTTTAGAAACATCAGTAGAATTATTTTGTAAAGCAGCAAGTTTATTAAGGATTGGCTTAAAAAGATATACACAGTCTCTGCAATTTGGAAGCAGATTTTCTTCAAGGTAGAGACAATTTGCTTGAAATTGAATACTTCATAAACTGCATTGACAGTAGTATATTAGCAAGGGTGAATCCAAAACAATTAACAAATCCCCACATTCCCAGCCCAGTTGGTCACCAAACATCCAAAAAAGTTAAAACAACCCATCATGGAATAAACAAACAATCAAGACCTTACCTTCACTATCTCAGGTAAGTGACTTCACGACATTCACTTTGCATAAGGTAGACTAACTTCCCTATAGGAATTCATAAAAGGGTTGGAAAGTAAATCAACCCACTTTCCCCACCCCTCATAAGCTTCAGCCAAGTTTCAGATAAACAGCATGAACACTGAGAATCCATTAGTGAGATACAAACTAAATATGAAAACTCCCATTTGTAGATAAGGAAAGGAAGAAACAATGGACATGCTGTAGTGGCAAAAAGGATCAACAAAACGTGGGATTTCAGGGGAAATTCATGACAGACTGTATAGATTTACCTCTCTGTCAACAGGGGGCTTTCCTGATTGGTAAAAGTGGGGTGTTGTTAATGCCACCATCAGGATTCAAGTCTCCTAGTGACATGTGTCCACGTCCATCATGAGCCACTTTTGCATGTGCTTGTGCTAGTGCTAGTTCTTGTGCATGTGCTTGTTTTTGCAGTTGGTGTCAGATGAAAGTCATGGGCAATTTTGTCTTAGCTGAAAGATTCCAATTTGGATATTGCAAGATGACTACATTAATTCGAATACTCCCACATTAGGGAAGGGCAAACCTGCTACAATGAGAAAAAGGGAAACTAGTCAAAGAAAAAAAAATTAACCCACTGAAGCTTACCCATCAGATAAGCACTATGAAAAAAAGAAACTAAGAAACTAATAGAAGGGATCTCCTTGGTTATGAATAACAAGAAAAGGGAAACTAGTCAAAGAAAAACAAGTTACCCCTGTGAAGCTTACCGATCAGATAAGCACTATGAAAAAAAGAAACTAATAGAAGGGATCGCCATGGTTATGAATAACAATGGGATCAAAAGAGTGACAAAACTATGTTCTTGTCAAAATTTGGATGAAACCGGCTTGAACTTGGATCACATTGGTAACCAACAGCATTTGCCATTAGTTTTTTACAGTTCTGAGTTGGAGACTCATCTCATACACACAATATAGGCACCAACAATAATGACTTGGGTGCTGAGCTTCACCAGCTAAAAATTAAAAAGTACAATTGAGCCCTGAGCTTCACCAGTTCCGAAGCAAAATCAATTAGTGGTGGATAGTACACTCCCCATGGTCCAGGTCCACAATCATCATTTCCTTTATCATTCAAAAGTGGTTTCAGACTAAGAATGAAAATAAATGGAATCTGGACTAGTAATATCACTTGCCATCCAAGTAGGAGAGACTCTATTTTGATGCAAACCAAAGCGGCCTGTCACCTTGCTGCAGAAAGTAGGCAGAAGTTTCTTATCAATTATATAAAAACTCAACTGCCAGGAAAATCTACAATAGCATTTTCTAAATTAAACACTACAATTCATAGAATTTGCCATAGCCATCATTGCATAACAAATGCATGATTTAAATGCAAAATTAGAATGACAGGGCATACCCCTTTCAGTTTGAGGGCAGGAAATACTAATTTAATATTTAAAAAAATATCATGGTAAAATTGCCAACATTGCAACAAAAATACATTGTTAAATTTGCAAACAAAATCACAATACAAAGTTCAAATTAAAACTCAAAAGCTTCAGTCATAAGTTGCCGAGATATGTGAATATAACATAAGCTCTTTGGATATTTAGAAAATACTTGGCAGAGAATACTCAGAGCAGTTAAGGCACATTCTTTCATTGAATCTGAATAAACATTGTTTGGATCTAAGGAATTGACAACCTTCAAAACCAGTTCATGAAAATAAGCTGCATATGATTCTCTCTCTTGTAACAAATCATATTTGGAGCTATGTTCTACAGTTTGTTCATTCAAATTTATGTCTGAACCACTTGAAGGCCAAGCCATAACATGTGTGTCTCTGTCCATTCTCAAGAATCTTTCATCAAATGTCTTTAGACGTTTGATCTGTATATTTATACCATCTTTGCTAACCCTTTTCTTCCTGATAGGAGAGACCCTTTCTGCTGCCAAGTCACTCAAGGATGGCTCGGCTTCTTTGGCACCATTTGTTTCAACTTGACCTCCTACAGCATGAGGACCCAATATTTCCACAGCGACTTGAATACAATTCACAAGCTGGAAACAAGGTCCAGGGTAGTGCAAAATGTCAACAAGCATGTCTAAGTTCTAGATATGTGGTGGACATGTATTACCTATCCGAACATAAGCACTGCACATGGCCACCTGAGACAAGAACATGAAGAGAAAATGCTTATTCAACTTTCAGGCAAAAAGATCTATATAGGAGTTCTAAATCATGGCTGAGACACAGCTTACCTTCAGTCCCTGGCTGCTTGTATTCTGAAAAGTCTGAGCAAACACACAAATCGCCAACATATCAAGATGGGTTCGGTACATATCCTATCCGAGTGTAAATGGGTCTGTGCCAGTTACAATTTCAGGATGAATTCTGCGAGGGGTATCATATACACGAGATGAAAAGTAAAAAGAAACCAATGAGAAATTGATAGGGTGTTACTGTATCCCAGATCTGAAGTTTAATGGGCTTGTTGCCAATGGTGATCATGCGTGCCCCAAATTCCACCCCGATTGTCAAGTCATGCACTAGCTGGAACCTCTTGTCCGTGAATTGCAGCAATAGGCATGACTTCCCCACTCCTGCCAAACACCAAAACATTTATTGTTTCATTCATTCTAGTGAAAGTGCAATTCAATTTTCCATGGATACACATAGAATAGAATGAATGTATACAGATCAAGATGCCAGCTACCAGTGTCTCCTATGACAATGTACTTGAAAAGGTATGCGTAAGACATTCTATCCTGGAAATTGCAAATCGCTCGAGGTTAATTTGAGCAAACTGTGCATACAATATCAATATCCTGGAAATTGCAAATCGCTCGAGGTTAATTTGAGCAAACTGTGCATACAATATCAATATCCTGGAAATTGCAAATCGCTCGAGGTTAATTTGAGCAAACTGTGCATACAATATCAATATGTGTGGGGAAAGCTATGGATCTATACGACCCCTGGCTCTGCAGTGAGTTGAGCTGTGCGATTTGTGTTTCCATTAGGTAGGCCAAACAGACAGCCTTCTCACGGTATCCACACTCGTTCGTGCAAGGCGAAGCAATTTGGAGGCAGGACCTGGACTTTCCCTCCCCGGTGTGGGCAAATAATAACTTAGGTTCCGCGCCCTTTGTGACTTTTGGGCGCTTCTCTTTGACCTTTTTTTGACTAACGCGTCGTCGGTTAAGCGACGGTTATCAGACCTTTTTTTACTAGTCGTCGCTTAACCGACGCTTGTGGCCATATTTATAAAAAAAAATGTATTTTTGTGATTTTTTGTAAGTTTAAAAAGAGTAATCCAAATGCCGTCGGAAAAAACCGCGGATTTTGGATCGAAATGTAGTAGTGGGGTCGTAGCCTCCTTCCAGTAGTTGCTGGTAAATAGTGTGTGATACCATCCTTCTCTGTAGCAGCAGGGAAAACTATTTGTAAATAACAATTTTGCAGTATTAGGAAGTATTGGTGGTTTACCCAATCGGGATTCCACGATAAATTTGTGTTTTGTGTGTTCTTGTTGATTGTGTGTTTTATTAAGTAAATAATAAATGTGGTTTTAAATTGTAAAATGTTACAATACTGATTCACCCCTGCTCTCATTATTGTCCATTATTTCAACAATTGGCATCAGATTGGGTTCCTTCATCACAATTTAACCACTAGAAGGTAAGATCCTATTTAAAACCACTATGGATCAACAAGAAGGTTTAGCCACCAACAAACCTCCATTGTTCACAGGAGAAAATTATGCTTACTGGAGTGTGAGAATGAAGTGCCATTTAATGTCCCTTGGATGGAATGTTTGGGATGCAACTGTAAAGGGCTATAAAATAGGTGACCAAGCACCCAAAAATAGTATATAACTAAGCCAATATGAAGGTAATTCCAAAGCCCTAAATGCAATCCTGAGTGGGTTGACAAATTCTGTATTTTCAAAAGTTATGAGATGCAAGACTTCCAAAGAAGCTTGGGATAAGTTAAAGATTATCTATGAAGGAGCATCTAAGGTCAAGGAATCCAAGCTTCAGACATATAGAGGGCAGTTTGAGACCCTAAAAATGAAAGAAGATGAAAATATTAGAGAGTACCTTCTAAGGGTAGACGAAGTAGTAAATGCTATTAGAGGTCTTGGAGGAAAAATAAAAGAAAAATAAGCGGTGAGTAAGGTACTGAGAACATTACCAATGAAGTATGACTCAAAAGTGTCCACTCTAGAAGAATGGGATGACCTTGATGACGTGACAGTAGATGAACTACATGGAATCCTCACTACATATGAGATGAGAACGAGACTAAATGAAATATCAAGGAAAAAAGCAGCATTTACAGCCTCATCCAAAAATCAATAAGAGAACCTAGATGATGACGACGCTCTTTTTATTAAAAAAATTGAGAAGGGAACTGGAAAATATCAAGGAAAGTTACCCCTAAAATGTTTTAACTGTGGGAGAATCAGACATTTTTCCAATAAGTGTCATTACCCAAAACAAGAGGAGAGTGATCATGAAGAACCATGTTGTCATAAGGATAAAATCATGGGCAATACTAAGTTTAAGAAAAAGCAGAAGAACTTCTATTCCAAAGAAGATAATGACGATGAAAGTGAAAATGCAAAAATCCTATTTATAGGAACAACAAATTCAGATGAGGAATTAGAAGTGGACATAGAAGCTCAATATATGGTTGTTGTTGATGAAATTGAATAGAGTAGGAAAATAAATAGATTTTTGAAAGAGAAACTGTCACAGTACCAAGAAGAAACAAATTGAACTATTATGGACTTGATGAACCAACTTCAAGAGGCCAAGAAAACCGAAGAGGATCTAGTAGTTCTCCTCGGGGAGAAAATCCAAGACTATGAGAAACTTGAAAAAGAAATGATCCAACTTAGAAAAGGGGTTAATGAAAAATGTATCAAATCAAAGTTTGAGAACAACTCAAGGATCCTAAATGATATCTTAAGTAGTCAAATATCATCATATGATAAAACTAGTCTAGGATATGACAAAGAAAAGGAGCCAGAATATCTCCATGTCTCAAACCAAGGTGGAAATCAAAGAAGTTATGATGCACTAAAGAATCCTGTTAAAAGGGAAGAAAGCAATAATGTCTCATCCTTATCTGACAAAAACAAAGCTAATTAGGTATCCAAGAGACCAAAGAAAAATAGATATCAACATATCTTTTTGGGTCATTGTTACTCTTGTAAAAAAATTGGTCATAAAGCCCTGAACTACAGAGCATATGGAAAGAGTTATGAACATAAAACAGACATATCTAGTAAACCAAAAGGAAGAAATCATAACCATTTAGGATCTCTTCAAAAATATGACATAAAGTGTTACAAATCTAACAACTTTCGACATATGGTCAGGGAATGTAAACTAAGTAAGAAAGTTTTAGTAGAAGCTCAGAAACAATGGAAGAAGATGGAATGTGTGAAGCAAGGAGCGGAAAGATTCCTTGATCATAAAGGGAAATTCTATGGGTACTTTCATTGTTGTCATAAGTTCGATCAAAAGGTTGTTGGCTTCATAACCAAGGGAAAAGACCAAACTTTAAAAAGGAAATAAGGCACTAACACAGAAGATAATAAAGGACAAGTAAGTAGAATACCTCATGAGAATATATGGAAGAAAATATCATATTGTGAAGACTCCAAAGATATAGAATAAATAAGTATTTCAAACATCTGTGAGGTCTCCAAAGAAGATGATGAGCATAATAGTTCCATAAATAAGGATGACATCCATTATGAGGAAAAACAAGATGTAGATATAAAAGAATACACCAATGAAGATGAAGATAAAGGCGATGAAGAAGGATTTAGTGATGATTGTGGGATTCTTTTCTAAAAATATCTCATGATTTAAAGAGAACCCTAAAAATAACATTAAGGGGGACCATATACTTAGGGGAGGTATAGAAGAAGAGGCACAATCTCAGGGGGATATATGATGATAGCGAGAGTTGTCAGAAAGAAGAAAGACGGGAAATCCTCAATGGCATAACAGGTCATGCTTTGTCATTGTTGTCAAAGGGTGAGAAGGTTTAGATATTTCCATCAATTCCAAAGGGGGAAATTGTTGATATTATAGTTTCCATTGATGTCAAAAGAAGTTCAGTGATGACAAAGGAATAACCAAGGACATAATGGCAGAGTGATCTCAATATAATTCAAAGGAAATACAATGGTAGTAATGACATGTCATGAATGACGAAATGGAATATATGATGACATATAATAACATAATTGATGGAAAATTAGTAAGAGACAATGCCTATGATGACAAAACAGATGATGTGACATCATTACGGAGAAATATGGAAATTGGTGATAATGAGGAAATTGACTAAGTATGGATAAACAATCAAAACTGGTTTAAAAGGTTCTAAGAGAATGACCGCACTAAATCATGGGTTAGAGTAAATGCCTGCAACACATAGAGGCCTTGTAGACTTAAGTTTTCTCTATCTGACCATGTCTTCAAATTGTTTTGGAAGCAATTGAGAAATAAGTTATGGACCTTCCAAAAAAATGTTTTAGGCAGATTGGATCAGACTAAAAAATTTGTCTGTGTCATAACAAAAGGTTGGAAAAATATTTTCAAATGTCCTCCAGAATATGTGTGTGGGCCAGTAAGATCTAAAAGATGACATGATCATGCTCCCTGGTGAATTGTCTATCTATCCATGCAATTAGATTCTCATTTGGTTCTTGCATGAGTGAATGATCAACCTGTCAAAACTAAGACAAATGTTAGGTTGCATGTTGGGATTAGAATTTGCTAAGTGTTAAAGCAAAGAAATCATAGATACAACAGTCAGGAAGAATTCCTACACAAGATCCGATGGTTGAGGATCAGTTCCACATAATATAGGCATAAAGGTTGAAGTTTAGCAAATATCCAAGATCCAACGACTGAGAAGTGATCTGATAAAACAAATCAATGGTTCATATAGAAAGAGGAAGGCGAAAAGCAGATAATCGTCAAAATACCGTTGGAAACATTGAGTTTCCGACTTTCACATTCCGCAGTGCGGGAGCGGAAGTGCGAGTGCAGAACCATGGAACTCAAAGGGTCGAATTTTTAGAAACATTGAGTTTCTGACTTCCACATTCTGTAGTGTGGGATCGAAAGTGTGGGTGCGGAGCTGCGGAAATCAAAAGGTCGAAGTTTTGGAAACATTGAGTTTTCGACTTCTGCATTCCGCAGTGCAGGAGCGGAAGTGCAGGTGCAGAACCACGAGGTCGAAGTTTTAGAAAGATTGAGCTTCCGACTTCTGCATTTTGCAATGCAAAAGTGGAAGTGCGAGTACGAAACCGTAGAGTGAAAAAATTCAAAGTCATGAAAATTGAGTTTCTGAATTGCACATTCTAGAGTCGGAAAGGCAAGTGCGGAAAGGTCAGTGCGGGTGTGGAACCGCGGAAAACAAAAAGTCAGAGTCATGAAAAGTTGTGTTTTTTTATTTTCGCCTTCCGTAGTGCAGAAATGTTAGTGCAGAAAAAAGAAAGCGGAAGAAGCATAAGCTTGTATTTGAAAACATTGAGTTTTCGAGTTCCGCATTCCACAGTTCGGAAAAGGAAGTGCAGAAAGGAAAGCCAGGAAAGTAGAAGAACATATGCTTGTTCTTGGAAACGATGAGTTGTCGATTTTTGCATTTCGCAATGCGGAAAGGAAAGTCCGAAAAGTGGAAGAACATATGCTCGTTCTTGGAAATGTTGAGTTTTCGAATTCTGCATTCCGCCCTGCGGAAAAGACAAGTGCAGAAAGACAACGACGGAAGGCCCATTGCGGGAGTGGAAAGGTAGAAAGGAAAAAGTTTGAAAAATGGAAATTTAAGTTTCTGGTTTCCGCATTCTGAAGTGCGAAAAGGTAACGACAACAAGACCGTTGCGGGAGTGGAAAGGGAGAAAGGAAAAAGTCCAAAAAACTAGAACGTGGAGTTTCCAGTTTCTGCCTTCTGAAGTGCAGAAAGGTAACGACGGAAGGACCGTTGCAGGAGCAAAAAGCGGAAAGGAAAAAGGTCTGAAAAACTGGAAAGATGAGTTTCTGGTTTCCACCTTCCGTAGTGCAGAACATTTGGTGCGGAAATATTGGTTCGAAAATCATGGAATGATATTTGAAAAAGGCACATTCAATATTTGATATCCACCTCAGATTGACGGTCATGAAAATATTAAAGGAGATCGATGGCACAGAACGGTTGAGGCGGAAAGCTAAGTGCAAAAAGACCATCTATAAGATTGAAAGTGCATAAGCATTAGAGAAACGTTAATAGAGTCACGAAAATGGATTCTAGGCTGCGGAAAGGATGAAAGGGTGTGTTTGGTGCAAAGGCATGATGAAAGATTGTGGTAACTATAAGGGTAGATGATGAATGGTTGTACACGTAGCTAATAGTCACAATCCAAGAATGAAAAGATGCAGTTGTTGAGAGATATGTTGGTAGATATTAATAGACACATTTTTGAATGAGATAAAGTGTCTCTGTCATCCAGATCTATGCAGCCGCAACATAAGACAGAGACCAAAGCAGAGAAACAAGTGACAGAGTTTTTAAGAAGATTTGAAATATTAATAATATCAAATTAGGGTGGTAGGGTGGTGCTAGGGCAGGAAACAAGCCTGTAGGGGGTTGTAGCCTCCTTCCAGTGGTAGCTAGTAAATAGGGTTTCGTAGCATCCTTTCAGTAGTAGCTGATAAACCATAGGGTCGTAGCCTCGTTTCAGGGGTAGTTGATAAACCAAGGGTTCATAGCCTCCTTCCAGTAGTTGCTGGTAAATAAGGTGTGCTACCATCCTTGTCTGTAGCAGCAGGAAAAACTATTTGTGAATAACAATTTTGCAGTAATAGGAAGTATTGGTGGTTTACCAAATTGGCTTCCATGATAAATTTGTGTTCTGTGTGTTCTTGTTGATTGTGTGTTTTAATAAGTAAATAATAAATGTGGTTTTAAATTGTAAAAAATTACAACAATGATTCACCCCCACTCTCAGTATTGTCCAGTATTTCAACATATCTCTTATTCTTCTCGGAAGAGGGCATATGATGAGGTTTTCTTGAATAAGATATGGTTCTGCCACTCTCTTCTTGATTCGTGACATTTTGTCTCTGGACTGTTTCTTGGGGCTGATCTTCAATTTTCTTGTAATTGTTTCAGACCTTGCATGATTTGTCTTTAGGTATGAATGATTCACTCATTGTATTTTCGATAGGTTCTCACTCCTATCTTCAAACCTCTGACTGTGTTCTCTAGATCCACGGGTTCAATGTTTCTTTTGGGTGTTTTTTTCCAACTTCTTCCTCTTCCAGGATTTAAATAACATGTTATACAACTCGATGAGAACTTTATACTCAAAACGAGAACTCTAGCAAAAAAAACTCTTATTTTTGTGAAAAAAAACACTTGCAACTCAAACTTTTTTTTTTTGGGGGGGGGGGGGCTAAAAATGTAGAAATAGATGAAAACAATCCTTATTGTTTTTACAACAACCTTAAAATCAAGCCTCAAAATGAAAATTGATGCTACCGGTAGCACACTATTTAAAAAAAACATTATTATATCATTTTATCATAATTTAAACTTATATTTATTAAACCTCTTAGTAACACTATATAAAAATTGCACTATATTAAAAAAAAATATTCAAAAAATTATTAGACCACTCTTTCGACATAAAATAAATGAATTTTGACCACATGAGGAGCACTTTTTGAACCAAACTCCTAAAAATAAAATAAAAAATGCAAAAAAAAAAAAAACATTCAACACATTAAAAACAATTAAATAGCCAAAAAAATTTAAAAAATACCAAAATACAACTAAACTGAAAATATAAAATATTCTTACAAAAATTTAGAAAATTTACATTCACTTTAAAACTATAACAAAACATTTAAAAAATAATAATTTAAAAAAATACCACAACAAACATAAAACAATATAAAAAAACAAAAGAAAAAAATAACAAAATATTTCACACAATATAAAAAATGTAAAACGATATAAATTATAAAATATAAAAGAAACTATAAAACAACATAAAATATGAAACAATATTAAAAAAAACAAATAATATGTTAGTATAACAAAATATTTTAAAAAGTAAAGAAAAAACCAATTAAGAGGAGATTCTCTGGCCTCACCCTTCTTGAAGACAGAAAGTTCTAACCTTTTGTGAGTAGACGCACATAATTGGCACTTTACTAAATGCCTGTTTTAACTTTTTTTAAACATTTGCAATTTTAATTTATAATGAATTATATGATTGGATCTTATTTAATTATTATCATTGACACAGTATTTGTTTAAAATTTATATATATCTTTCACACGGTTTTGTTTAAAAGTTGTATGTTTTTTCATATGTTTTTTTCTTAGCTTGTGTTTTTATTATTATATATTTGTTTTAATGTTTTCACATTGTTTTTTTTAACTTATTGTAAATTAAAATACAAAATGTAAACAACAATTATTTTGACATAAGGTTTTATGGTTTTTGCATAACCAATATATATAAAAGGTGAGGAAGTTTTGAATTGGGCCACCTTTTATACTATTTAAAACTTATATATATTTCACATGCTTTTCTTTAAAAGTTCTATATTTTTTCAGAAGTTTTTTTAAAACTTATGTTGTTGTTGTTATATATATTATATTATATGATATGATGTTTCAATGTTTTCACATGGTTTTTTTAACTTATTGTAAATAAAAAAATGTAAATATATTGATTGTTTCAAATGAGTTTTTGATATTTTTTATTATTTTAATATTAATAAAAAAATGTCAAATTTCATAATTTTTTGATATGATAATTTTTTGCAATATTTTAATATATATATATATATATATATATATATATATATATATATAAAATGTAAAACAATATAAATTATAAAATATAAAATATAGAATATGAAACAATATTAAAAACAAATAATATGTCTGTATAATAAAATATTTTAAAAGTCAAAGAAAAAAGAACAAAACAAAATCTTAAAAGGTTTTATGTCTTTTGCATAACCAATATATATTATTATTTAAACTTTGTAAGGGGGTCATTCATCCCAGGAATCAGACCATTCCTTTATATTATTTAAACTTTCTTTATTATTTTGTTAATATGCATTTGTTTAAAACTTATATATATTTTTCACATAGTTTTGTTTAAAAGTTATATATTTTTTCATATGTTTATTATTATTATTATATACTTGATTTATCCTCTTAAAATGTTTTCACATGTTTTTTTTTTAATTTATTGTAAATTAAAAAATAAAATAAAAGTAGATTGATTATTAACAAGAAGTTTTTAATATTCTTGATTAATTTTATGTTGTTGAGAAAAATACCAATTTTCACAATTTTTTGATATGATATTTTTGGTAATATTTTAAAAATATATATAATATAAAATAATATATATTAGAAAATATAAAACATAAACTATAAAACAACATAAAATACAAAACAATATTAAATAAACTAAATAATATGTTACTATAACAAAATATTTAAAAAACGGATGGAAAAAAATAAAAAATAAAACAAAATCTTAAAAGGTTGTGTAGCTTTTGCATAAGAAATATATATAAAAGATGAGGAAGTTCTTAAAAAAGAAGATTTTCTAAATAGCCCCACCCCTTTATACTATTTAAACTTTCTTTATTATTTTGTTAATATGTATTGTTTAAAACTTATATATATATTTCACATGGTTTGTTTAAAAATTATATGTTTTTTTATATGTTTTTTTTTAACTTATGTTTTTATTTATGTTTTTTGACTGTAACATTAGGATAGATTATATTGGGCCTACAAATCAGCTGCAGAATGCTTTAACAAAATTCCAATCCCACATAGCTGGGTGGGAATCTCTGTCCATCAGGTGGAGAGCATCCTATGTAGTCCAACGGCTTGATTACTTAAGTATAAGATTCCAGCTTGACAAAGAAGGGAGAAAAGAGAAGATGCAGCTTCACTGAAATAGAAGAGCAAGAGTAGAAGGAGATATGCCTTGACGAGATTCGGAGACTAGCATTTGTCCATTTTTTGATGAGCTTGTAGACAGCCAGTTCCAGCGCACTACTTCGGTTTCCATCCCAATGCATATTAGCGACACCTTTGAGACTGGTGTGTACATCCTATTTGACTTCCTCCAGAGCGGCCGAGTGGTGCTCAAAACTTTCTGAGGACTTCACTGAGCCTGTTCCATATATTTGTTTTATTCTTTTTTATGATGTTTAAATATTTTTATATTGTTTTTCCAACTTATTGTAATTAAAAAACAAAATCTAAGTACATAGATTGTTAAAAATGAGTTTTTGATATTTTTGATTAGTTTTATGTTGTTGAGTAAAATGTCAAATTTCACAATGTTTTGATACAATATGTTTTTAATGTTTTGACTTTAATATTCTATTTTAAGATTAAATATTATGTTTTTAATATATTAATTACAAATGTATGGTATAGTTTTTGTTGAGATTATGAGAATCGTCGCTTTATGAAAAATAATGTTAAATAATATCATTTTTATACATAAAATAACTCAAAATCCCTGAAAAACCCTTAAAATGGTTTCAATTGTCTTTATTTTCTCATCTTTTTAACAAATTAGGAAAAAAATTAATTAATTTAAAATAAAATAAAAACTTTCAAAATGTATATATGTTTTGCTTTTAAATGTTAAAACAATTCAAAAAATTATATATTTTTCATTACAACTAGTTACTAAATATATTATGTTTTGTAAAATTTCAAAACACACATTTGTAAATAAAAATTATTCTTTTTTTTATGACCAAACATTTTCAAAATCTTAAAATAATAGCTCAAAATGTAGGTAAAAAAAGCTACTACAATTGACCGACCCTCCAAAACACTAGAACAATATAAATAGTATAACTTGTTAAGTCAACAAATTCTTCTTCATGGCTATAAGGTATCCCTCTTCCAAATCCACTAGTGATCTTTGTAGTTGAAATTTGATCTATGATCTTTGAACTTTGACCTACGTAACCTCTTTAGTCTTCACTTCTTCTTTTAGGGTTAAAATTTCACTTTAGTAACCACAGTGGGGGCTATAATAAGTAATGGAGTATACAATGTGTTGTTCATAAATCATTGTTACACATCATAAGTCTATTTCACGACATATACAACATAACTAGAAATGCATAATCACACTGTTCCGTAGAAGGCTTAATAGTGGTAGACCTTAAACCTAAGCTTTGATACTAAAGCATTGAATACATTAAAAACAATTAAATAATAAAAAAAATTATAAAAAAAAAACATCAAAATACAACTAAACTAAAAATATAAAAATATTCTTACAAAAATTTAGAAAATCTAAACTCACTTTAAAATTATAACAAAACATTTCAAAAATAATAAATTAAAAAAATACCACAACAAACACAAAACAATATATTAAAAAATGATGAAAAATAACAAAATATTTCAAAAAAATATATAAAATGTAAAACCATATAAATTATAACATATAAAAGTAAAAATAAAACACAAAATCTAAAATATATATTGGTTTAAAAATATATATATAGCCTCCTTTAGGAGGAGCTGGAGTAGTTATATTTTTTACATCAATTAGAAAAAAACAGGATAAATTATGTAATGGGTCAAGTTTCTAATAACAAGGTTGAACTAAGAGTTTTATGGGCAACTTTAAAGGTGGCAAGAAGCTCCCATATATAAGATATTTAGATTTTTGGTGACTCTAAAGTAGTGGTGGACTGGGCAAACTAGAAGAACATCATAAGAGCACCACATTGAAAACTTATTTTAGAAGGATCTCCTTTGGTCATATTTACCGAGAACTGAATCCCGAAGCAATTCCCTCTCAAAGGAGGCACTAGCATATCAGCCTAGATTAATGGAGACAGAAGAAGTGAATGAAGGCAAATAAGCCTTTCATTATGAAACAATATAAAGAATATGTAAGAGTTTATTTTTGTGCAAGATCAAGCGGGAACTAGTACTTGGTGAACAGAAAAGATGATGGCTTTTTGGTAGCTAGCAATCCTATGTTAAGGATTGGCCTTTTGATGTATCAGGAACTTAGTTTTGCTATAATGTAGCTCTAAAGAGCAGTTCATGTTTTATTCTATGAATAAAATGGTTTTTTTACAAGGAAAAAAATATCTATATCTATATCTATATAAAATATGGATTGGTTTAATATATGTATATATCACATAGTTTTGTTTAAAAGTATATATTTTTACACATTTTTTTAACTTGTGTTTATATTATTATTATATATTTATTTCATACTTTTTATTATGTTTAAATGTTTTGAGGTGGTTTTTTAACTTTTTGTAAATTAAAAAAAAATTGAGTATATGGATTATTTAAAAAAAGTTTTTAATATTCTTTATTAGTTTTATATTGTTAAGAAAAATATAAAATTTTACAATTTTTTGATATGACATTTTTTGTAATATTTAAAAAATATATAAAATGTAAAACAATATAAATTATAAAATTTAAAATTTAAACTATAAAACAACATAAAATATGAAACAATATTAATATGTTTGTATAACAAAATGGTGAAGGTGAAGGGAGGCCTCTGGTGTCGAGGCTCCTGGAACCTATCCCTAGTTCACGATCCCGAGTTTGGCCCTGGTTCTGGTAAGGATTCAAGGCCGGCCGCGATGTTGCTGACTTTGGCCTGGCCGTTGTTGATTGAGGAATGATCGATTTTCTTGGAGGGCGGCAAAGTTTTTGCAGGGAGCTGGAGGTCGTTCTTGCGTAGGCGATCGAGCAGGGAATTGATCTGGCGAGCGTGATGGTAGCGGAAATAGATGATTGCTCCTGCCGTGGCCCGTGGAGATCTGCTCAATGGAAGCGACGACCCGGGCACATGATTTGGGCAATCAAAGGAGTTGGGGGTGAGGGTTTTGCTTCAATGCGCCCGGAGGGTTCGGATATTTCCGCCATTCTCAGTTGGCTCATCTCCGTCTTTGGCCACCATTCTGCTTCGCTCGTCTCCAAACTCTGGATCGACACCGTTGTCTCTGAGAAGCACATTCTCTCAGTCCGATCTTGTTCTTTGCTTCCTTTGCTTTTGTGCAGATTTTCGCTCGCCGAGTTCTTGATCCACCCATGTTTCGATCAACTGCTTGACGAAGATCTTCTCACTGCGGCATCGGCTTTGAGAGGCCGTAGGAGGTCATATCCTCTTTTGCTGATGAGGACGCGAGATTCTTGCCGTGGTTTTTGCCAGGATTTTGAATGTGTCGAGGCTTTTTCGGTGCTGAGGGTTTTGGTCGAGATCAGTGGGAGATCGGTGGGCTTCCTTCCGGGGTCGTGGGCTGTTCTTTGAAGTTGCAGACAATCGGGTGGACAGATTGAGCACTGGCAGCACTGGTGCCTGGTCTGGTGTCTCTGATCTTTCTCGCCAGGGAGAGCTGCGATGGGGCCAAAGATCAAGAACGATCATCTTGAGCGGCATGCTGCTGGACGAATGGCTCCTTCATGATTTGTTTGATTTTGCTAAGAAAGATTTCTTGCCTTTATGGCAGTGATGGTGTCTGTTTGATATACTCTTGCGTGGCGACCCGTTTTGCTCCTTCAGGATCTTTGCGGCGGCGACGGCATTTCAGAGGCAGTGGTCTTTGCTTTTGGCAGTATATCTGATCTCAGACTTTTGTGACCTGTTTACTGATTTGGGTTGTGATATCCATTTTTTGGAACAGTTTTGTAATTTTTTTGGTTACGTTTATATGAGACAGCTAATATGTGACAATGTAGGGATCGTAGTGATCCTCTTACATGTGCAGATATGTAATTTTGTTCTACTTTGAAATAAAATTATGAATTTTTTCTGGGGAAAAAAATGTTTGTATAACAAAATATTTTAAAAATCAAAGAAAACAAAAAAAAATCTTAAAAGGTTTTGTGTCTTTTGCATATGCAATATATAAAAGGTAAGGGGGATGATTTGGCCATCATTAGCTGGTTCAATAGGAGGGTTGAACTTTCTGCTCTGAATCTTGATGGTTGGTGTTTATATATCAGAGAGTTGGAATCATCCTTTCTCCAACTTGATGCTTGCCATGTTTACAGACAACACAACGTCATTCTGGATGGCTTATCTAAAGAAGCTCTATCTTTGGCCTCAAACCTTCTTCATTTTTCAAAATTTTCTGAGGGTGTTTGTTTGCTTAAGGGTACATTACAACTATTTTAGCTTGTATCACTCTTATGATTTTCCTCATCTTTGATGACTATGGGTATTGATTACATAGTACATCATTTGGATGCCAGAGGTGAACACTTCCCTCTGTTTTGCTAACACTCAGAGGTGCTTCTTTGGATTAGCCACTTGCCATGACTTAGTTTCTCAGTCAACTGGGGGCACTTTTGGAGTAATTGATGATTATTTTGATCTTGACCTTCCACAGTGTGGCAACCACATCTCTATGTCGTTATATTTTGAGACTATTGGCCGATATATATGTTGTTGAAGGCTTATTTTGTGAAAGCTATGCAAGATGATGTAAAAAATTACCTTTGATTCTATCGAATAACAAGGAACTGATATTTTCTTCTGGAAAAAAAAAGGAAATGATTCGGCCCAGGAATAGTGCCATTCTTTTATACTATTTAAAGTTTCTTTACTATTTTGTTAATATGCATTTATTTAAAAATTATATATATTTCACATGATTTTATTTAAAAGTTATATATTTTTTCATATGTTTATTATTATTATTATATATTTGATTTATCATTTTTTTATGATGTTTAAATGGTTTCAAATGGTTTTTTTAATTTATTGTAAATTAAAAAAAAATGAAAGTAAATTGATTATTAAAAAGAAGTTTTTGATATTCTTGATTAGTTTTATGTTGTTGAGGAAAATGTCAAATTTCACAATCTTAAAAGGTTATGTACCTTTTGCATAAGCAATATATATAGGAGTAAGCTATCTACCCAACCATTTGCATCGGGGCCCACCTGACGCCCTCGCATGATAGCTTACTCCCTTACCTTTTTGTGAGACCAAGAACAACCAATTCCGACACCTACTTTCACATCAATTGCGCTCTGGAATTCATTTATCCATAAATTTAGCCATGGAAATTCTTGTTTTTTAAATGCAAGTTTAAAATTGTAAGTTTTGATTGGAATTTTTCTGAAAATTGCAAATGTATGTTTAGAATTGTATAATTTTAGTCAACTCCATAAAAATAACTGGAAAGATCTAAAACTTGGAAGGTTTTACCAACTTCCTTGTAACAATTAATCAACTCCTTTGTTTGTTTTATGGAACCCGATCCAGGTTTAAACCTTGAATTCTTTATCCTTCATGATCACGGAGGTTAAAGTTTTAAACTAGCATACACACATAACATTGGCGTTATCAAATCCATAACAATTGAATTTCAAATTACAAGCTTTTATAACACAATTTCAGATTAGGTTTATATCGGTTCAGTCTGTAGATTCAATTTGATTTGGTAAATTAGTATTTTTCATTATTGCATTATACTGGAGTGTAATAATAGTTGTTGTAGAATTGATCTGCAATGCATATGTAAGAAAATAAGCAGAATTTGTTTTTCTTGGTCTCACTGTCACGGAAAGATAACTGTAGTAATCTATTAGCGAACGGAGTCAAGTGGGCCCTAGTGCAAATGGTCAAGTAGATAGCTTACTCCATATATAAGGGGTGAGAAGTTCTTAAGGGTGGAGAATCTAGGAATCCCCCACTTTTTTATACTATTTAAACTTTCTTTATTATTTTGTTAATATGTATTTGTTTAAAACTTATATATATATTTCACATAATTTTGTTTAAAAAATTTATGTTCTCTCATATGTTTTTTTTTAACTTATGTAACTTTTATTATTATTATATATTTGTTTTATTTTTTTTTAATGATGTTTAAATGTTTTCACATGGTTTTTCAACTTATTGTAAATTAAAAAACAAAATATAAGTATATTGATTGTTTTTTTATATTTTTTATTAGTTTTATGTTGTTGAGGAAAATGTCAAATTTCACAATTTCTTGATACAATATTTTTTTGTAATGTTTTGATTTTAATATTTTATTTTGAGATTAAATATTATGTTTTTAATATATTAATAACAAAAGTATGGTATACTTTTTGTTGTTGTTGAGTTTATGTGAATCATCACTTTATGAAAAATAATGTTAAATAATATCATTTTTATACATAAAAGAACTCAAAATACGTTAAAATAGCTGAAAAACCTTAAAAATGGTTTCAATTATCTTTATTTTCTCATCTTTTTTACAAATTAGCCCAAAAAATTGATTTATTTAAAATAAAAATTTAAAGAAAAACTTCCAAAATGTATATTTTTTTTGTCCTATCTAGATTTTAAATGTATATATTTTTCATTACAACTAGTTGCTAAATATATTTCTTTTGTAAAATTTCAAAAAACACATTTGTAAATAAATTTTTTTTTTATTTTTTATGACCAAACATTTTCAAAATCTCAAAAAAATAGCTCAAGTTGTATAACTTGTTTACTCAACAAATTCTTCTTCAAGGCTATAAGGTATCCATCCTTACTGCAAATCCATCATTGATCTTTGTAGTTGAACTTTGATCTCTGATATTTGATCTTTGACCTCTTTAGTCTTCACTTCTTCTTTTAGGGTTAAAATTTCAGTTTAGTAACCACCGCGGGTTATAATAAGTAATGGAGGCTATGCTGCGTTGATCATAAATCATTGTTACACATCATAAGCCTATTTCACGATAGATACACCATAATTAGAAATGCATAAACACACAGTCACAATTCCGTAGAAGGCCCAATAGCCGTAGACCCTAAACCTAAGCTTTGATACCACTTTGTAATGTAGCAAACCCCAAATCACACCACCGAGGTTAGATACACCAAGATTCTAAGAGGGAAAGGATTGATTTTAAGTAATGCACAACATAATAAGTTTCTCTAAGGCTAGCACAACATGCCAATAAACAAGTATAATAAAACAATCAACCTTTTAAATAAAATGCATCAAACAATTTGCAAATCTTTTTCCCAATACATATGTAATGCAAAGCAGTTGTAGCACGAATGTGACTAGATATAAGTAACCCTTTCACATGTAATTTAAACATCAACATCACATCTATTGAAACCATAAAATCAATAATTAAAATCAGATCCACAGAAGCTACAAGATTAGTTCCATAACGCTATAGCAAACCAACTTCATGACACTAAATCAATCAGGATCAAGGCATCAAACTACATCAAATTGATCATATACATTCTTAGATATGGAGCTTCCATATATGGCCATATGATCTCCCTAAAACCCAAATCTACTAGCTTCCACAAAAAATAAACAAAAAAAATCTACTAGTTGCAATAACACAAAACCAAATATGCTCCATGAGTTGTCGATTTAACACTATTAAATCAACCATATAACATAATAATAGAATCAAATCTGCAGCATAAAATAACATAGATAAACTCAACCTCCACTGGCACATATGCAACAATAAACACAGTAAATAATTGCCTAATATAACACCTATTTTTTAATAGAGCAATTAGCTTCAATAAGACAACGTTCCACCCAACCTTTGACATGCCATGCTCATTACGTCATGACAGTCACCCTCGAGCTGAGGCCATGGATCCACATGCTAGGGAACTCTCAAAATTAGATCTCAATAGAGAATACTCATGCCACAACCTAAGAAACACAACACAATCCCTTACCACTTACTTTCTCTACATGAAAAATGCTAGTGTTATGGGAGTTCCTTCACCAAACTAATCCCCCGAGATATCACCATCCACCTTTAGGATTCATGTGACCATATCAGAGACAAATAATGGTGCTTTAGGTACTTCTGTGTTCAATAGAAAATCTAACCAGTCTCCACAATGGAATAAATTAGTGTTCAATCACCGTCGCATGTCTACAATTTCCCTTACAAAACAAAAAAGGGTGTAACAACCACGTGTAATAGACAATTCAAATACATCCACAAGCATTTAAATTCATGATAGAGAAACAAACAAAAGCTAGCATCCATTAATGACTAGCAAGTAATTCAAATGCCTTCAAACTAGTTCGAATTTCCTCTAAGAGATCGACTTAGGCTTACTGAGAAGTAACTCGAATTCATTGAGAGCTTCTCTAGTTCAAAGGACAACCATTCAAGTTCTCAAGAGAGAAACTCAAATATACCTATACTGACTCAAATTCACTGGCATAACAATCCCAATCACTAGAGGCCACTTGAGTTCTCATGAGAGAAACTCGAATATATCAAAATTTACTCAAATTTACCCAAAAATCACTCCCATGCAATGGAGACAACTTGAATTCACCAAGAGTGAATCGACTAACCCTAAAATCACTTCCATGCATTGGAGACAACTCGAATTCACCAAGATTAATGAGTTATTCCCCTAAAATCACCGCCATGCACTAAAGAGAACTTGGAATGACCCAAAATTACTCTAACTAATTGAAGACAACTTGAATTGACCCAAAATTACTCTAACTAGTTGAAGGCCACTCTAACTAACAGAGGACAACTCGAATTCACCTAAAATTACTCCAATTAACTGGAGTTGACTCGAATTAGTGTGGGGTTTACAAAAATCAAGTACACGACTGACAAAAATAGTCAAATAGGGTGCATAAGACAAAAATCAAGTGCATAACTACTAAAAATAGTCCAGTAGGGGTGCATACGACAAAATCAAGTGCATGGTTGACAAAAATAGTCCAATAGGGTGCATTAGTTCATGCAAAGCATCAAATATGTGTAATAGGATCTCCAAAGTCCAATAAAATAAAACATGGGAAACATAGATTACCATTGGGGAGAGCAACAACTCCTTACCCCAACCCCCCTCACATGTGGAACCCATGACCCCTTGTTCTCGTTAGTTGTCCATGTTGAGCTAGTTATTTATTTAATAATAAAATAATAACAATAATGTCCAAATACCGATAATAATGTCCAACTACCAATGTCCAGGCACTTAATGCCACAATAATAATAAATAACCACATCATAGATGTCCAGGACTTAACATCGAGGCATTACACTCTGCTACCTTTAGCATTCTAAAATAGGCGAAGGAAGGAAAGACGAGGAGGCTTTGGATTGAGGATGGATTGTTATACTTTGGTGGATGCTTGCATGTGTCATATAAATCTAACTTTAGGAGGGATTTGTCAAGGGATTGTCACGATTCGGTTTGGGTAGGTCACCTTGAACAACAAAGAACCTTGACAATCTTGGAGTAGGTTATTATTGGTAGCAAATTGGGCATGACATTTAGGAATACATCAAGACTTGTCTCCTTTTCCAGCAAGACAAGCCTGACACCAAGAAGCAATCTAGTCCACTCCAGTCATTGAATGTATTGGAGAGACCTTGGGGAAGCGTCTCTATGGAATTCATCACATAGTTGCAAGTTTTGCAAGGATACAACGAGATCCTAGTAATGTTGATAGGTTTTTGATATATGCCACCTTTATTCCGATGAAGGTTCCTTGCAAAGTAAAGGATGTTGTGCAGGTGTTTTCTAGACATGTTGTGAAGTATTTGGGACTTCCTTTGAAAATGGTGTCAAACAAAGACACCTAGTTCACAACTCACTTTTAGACGGATTTGTTTAGGTTGGTGGGGAACAAGTTGCTAACGAGTTCGAGCTACCATCCATAGACCGATGGGAATATGAAATGAACCAACCTTTTGGAGGACTACCTAAGGAATTTCGTGCAAGCAAACCAACATGATTGGCAAGAGTTTTTGGATGCATCTTAGTTCAACTACAACATGCAAACCAACTTAGCGACATGTTATAGTCTCTTTGAGTTAGTAGCACAACTACTACCAACTCCTCATACCATCACGAAAGGATCTCATGGACAAAACTTGACCTTGAAGAGCTTCATGAAATATTGGCAAGACAAGTTGAATATGGTGCGCATCTAGTTAACAAGAGCAACCAAGTGGATGAAAGGCTAATTGACTTACCAAAGTGTTAAAGACATTTAGATGATTTGCCATGCTATCACCATCCTCCATCCTAAGATGAAACAACTTCTTTCAAATAAATAATTTGTTAACTAGGGGATTTGACAACACTAAATCAAAGAGGAAAAGTTAAATCATGCTTCTCTATTTCCTCTTCAGATATTTCCATTCCATTCTTATTTCTACGTACTAGTGGGATTTGTACCTAGATCAATCTCAATGCACTAATCTCTCTCGACAAGAAAATCTTCCATCTTCATCTTCCATAACTCAAATCTCTAGCCATTAAACTTCTAGATTTCTATTCTTGAACTACTCCTCATTTCCTTACAAAAGATTCACTTCACAAAGCTCCCACTCCAACACATCTTTATGGTAGACCCAAGACAACCTGGCACTTCACACTAAGATAATAAAGGTATTCCCATAAAGATTCTTTCTTAGATACCATATAAAGAACTAAAGAACTTTGATAAACTTGTGTAAATAAAAACAATACCAAATAATACCAAATAGAATCTAAAACATAACAATTAATAATGACTCTCATATAGAACCTAAAACATAAATTAAGAATGACTCTCACACACATTACATAGAGACTAGAAATCTAAAACCATCATTCATAACCATCATTCATGAGAACCGTGAGAATCATGAGAGTTTCTTCACTTTTTATCTCATTGTATTATCTTTTATCTTTTCAAGTTAAAAGTTGTTTGTCAATTACCTTTACTGCTTTAAAAAACAGGGTTTAAAGCTGAGAAACATAACCCAGAAATTATCATTGTTATCTTTATAGTGTTATAAAAAACAGGGTTTAAAGCTGAGATGCTTAACCCATAAATTATCATTGTTATCTTTATACTCTTATAAAAACCAGGGTTTAAAGCTGAGAAACATAACCCAGAAATTCTCATTGTATTATCTTTTATCTTTACTAGTTGAGAGCTGTTTGTCAATTACCTGTAAATTCTTTTTATCTCATTGTATTATCTTTTATCTTTTTCTAGTTGAGAGCTGTTTTGTCAATTACTTGTAAATTTATATTGTTGTATATTTATTCTGTTATAAAAATGAGGGTTTAAAGCTGAGAAACATAACCAAGAAATTCTCACTGTAATATCTTTTTATTTTATTGTATTGGTTTAAAGCTGAGAAACATAACCCTGATAAACCAAAGCTAAGAAACATAACTGAGAAATTCTCATTGTATTATCTTTTTATTTCATTGTATTGGTTTAAAGCTGAGAAACATAACCCAGAAATTCTCATTGTATCTATACTGTTGTAAATTTATACTATTATAAAAATCAGGGTTTAAAGCTGAGAAAGTTTAAAGCTGAGAAACATAACCCAGAAATTTTCATTGTATTATCTTTTTATCTCATTGTATTATCTGAGGGTTTTAACCCATAAATTCTCATTGTATTATTTGTTGTAAATTTATACTATTATAAAAATCAGAGTTTAAAGCTGAGAAACATAACCCAAAAATTCTTATTGTATTATCTTTTTATATCATTGTATTATCTGAGGGTTTTAACAAAACCCAGAAATTCTCATTGTATCATCTTTTTATCTACAAAACCCAGAAATTCTCATTGTATATCTTTTTATCTCATTGTATTATCTTTTGTATTATCTTTTCACTGTATTATCTTTTATTATTGTATTCATTCCTAGTTATTCTCATTGTATTATCTTTTTATCTCATTGTACTATATTAGTGTTTAAACAAAACCCAGAAATTCTCATTGTATTATCTTTTTAACTTCTCATTGTATTATCTTTTCTTCCTAGTTATTCTCATTGTATTATCTTTTTATCTCATTGTACTATATGAGTGTTTTAACAAAACCCAGAAATTCTCATTGTATTATCTTTTTAAATTTTCATTATCTTTTTATCTCTGTATTATCTTTTCTTCCTTATTCTCATTGTATTATCTTTTTATCTCATTGTACTATATTAGTGTTTTAACAAAACCCAGAAAACCCAGAAATTCTCATTGTATTATCTTTTTATCTCTGTATTATCTTTTCACTGTATTCATTCCTAGTTATTCTCATTGTATTGTCTTTTTATAAAAATGATTGTATTATCTTTTATCATTTAGTATCTTTTTATCTCAGTTACTCTCATTGTACCATTTGTATTATCTTTTATCATTGTATTCATTCCTAGTTATTCTCATTGTATTGTCTTTTTATAAAAATGATTGTATTATCTTTTATCATTTAGTATCTTTTTATGTCAGTTACTCTCATTGTATCATTTAGTATCTTTGAGATTTTATCTTTTAGTATCTTTTTATCTCATTGTATTATCTTTTATTATCATTTCTAGTTGAGAGCTGTTTGTCAATTACCTGTAAATTTATAGTGTTATCAAAACCAGGGTTTAAAGCTGAGAAACATAAGCCAGAAATTGTTAAATTTTTATTTAAGCTTCAAAGACAACGAGGAATGAAACGTATCCCACTCTAGGCCAACTCCCAGAAGCTATGTTCTACTGGTTTCGATGGGTTTGAGTACAAACGTTATAAAACAATGAACAAAATTACTCCATTTCAATACAAATCACATGTACTGATAATCATATATACAATAATTTTGTGGTAGCTAATCCTCCGAAAGCCCAAGCTGTATATTTTTTTGTCTACAAATTCATCTTGAATTAATATTAATTCATAAAATAAAATCATATTTGATGAAACAACATTTCAGAGCAGGCTATGAATTTTGATTCGAAGCGCCAGCCGATACAATTGCTGCTTTAATCTGTATGCAATCAGAGTCAGAGTCGGATCTCTGATTGTACACAGATTCAAGCAGATTTCAAACAGATTTGAATATAAATTTACGATGATAACTAGTATCAGAGGCACTTATGGTGATTGAATTTCGTTCATTTGACACTTTTTTTCAGACATCGAAGGTGTCAATGGAACTGTCGAGCGCTGCAACTCTTGAATTTCGGCTACCGCCATTGGGATACACGACAGACCTCCCTCTGTCCTCGACAATGAGATCACAAGCTTCGCTGAATGGCTTCTGATCTTTGAGATCGGCCGGTGGTAGAAAGCAATCCAACGAGAGCCCCTGGACATTGAAGGCTGTTTCCTTTATCTTCCACGATTCCTCCATCCTGGTCCTCGTGTGATGCATCGCAGCTTCGCCGAATTTGAACAATGTTATCACAGAGCGCCCCGAGTGGGCAATGTTCACACCGTCCACCATCTTGTAATCTTCCATTGTCGACTCCATTCTGCTCTCCCAGTACACCACCTCTTCGCCTGTTGTCTGGACTCTCAGAAGATGGGAGTCTTCCAGCTCTATCAGGAGCCCCGTCCTCTGGCTGAAGTAGCCCACCAATGTGTGCCGAATAATCTCCACTGCTCCGTTACTTCTTGCATTCAATGTGCCTGTGTCTGCTGATAGCTTCAGCATGAAACAAGATTCCTCGCCCACTTCTTTTTCTCCGACACAACGGGCACTGGAGAAGAGATTCGCTGTTGTTCGAGGATCAAGCCCCTGCAACAATGCAATGCGATTCAGTACTGATTGTATACATGTCCTTCAGTTTTCCAGTAACCAAAAACAATCTTCAAAATACAAATTCAAACTGTAGATGGTTTACTTGACACCGTTATTTTCCAACATGAGCTTGATATGGATTAACAGAAAAAAGCGCCCACCTGTATGGTACGCCTGAGAGGCCTGCAGGGTCCTCTGGAAGCATGGGAGCCGAGCCAAGGCGTCTGTCGCCACAAAAGCTTCCCGTCGCTGCCTGCACACAACTTAATCCCACTAACAACCAGTTCCATGCACCACTTAACAGGCGACATTTGCCACAAAATGAAACATCCCATCTCTCCGCCCTTAGACAGGCTACGGGATCGAACCACCTTATTGCCAGCCTCGAATTCAGATGTCACCATCTTCACATTCCCCATCGCATACAGGTTCTTGATAGAATTCAAAACCTTGGGTCCTCCGCTTGAAGCAATATATTGCTGAACAATATATTGCGCCGACGAAGCTTCCTGCAACAAGCACAGCTATACAATCAGCTTTTGCATCTTATAAACATAAACAACCAATCAGCCACAACTATGAAACTCATTTTTTTATTATTAGTGCTACAACCTATTGTTTCTAATTATAAATTTATATACGTTCAATAAGCACTAGCAACCACAGGGATATGAACAATCCGATCAGATCCAGAACAGTTCGATCTGATCGAACAATTCATAATCCCATGATTCATAATTCATAGACAGCATTAAATACACAGTTCAGCGAACAGTTAAAGTAGCATTGAATACACTGTTGCTACACTTGGCTTATTTAAGATCCAAAAATTCATAATTCAGTGTAGCTTATTTAAGTTTGATCAAATACATTGTTGCTACACTTAGCTTAAGTAAGATCTAAAAATTCATAATTCAGTGTAGCTTATTTAAGTTTGATCAGATCTAACAATTCATAATGATGATCCAAACATTCATAATTTAGTGATTTACATTTGAGTAGCAACATTAAATACACTACACTGCTACTGCAACATTAAGTAGCAGCACTAAATATACTTCTGAGAAATGAGAGATGCTTATTTAAGATTGAACACACAATTAATTACAAAGAATACACAATACACAGATGTAAAATCATTAAATACAGAATGCACAATAGACAGATGCAAGATCATTAAATACAGAATACACAATACACAGATGCAAGATCATTAAATACAGAAAACACAATACACATATGCAAGATCATTAAATACAGAATACACAACTGAGAGATGCTTATTTAAGACTGTACACAAGCAATCTGAATAATTTAAATAATTTTCAGTCAGCAATCTATATTGTAAACCTACTTCTAGCGTTATACATTGATTGAAATGTTTCTGTAATATTTTTACAGGGATGGATTTCAAAAATATGTTAAAACAATCAATCTATAATTATGCAAAATGTCACACTGATTTGGGTTTTGACCTGATTTTGAACATGGGTTTACACAACCCCAACCAATTAATCATTATATTAGGAGGCAAACAGGCCTTATCATTGCTTCTGTTAACAATATGGCCACAACCCAGCCCTAGTCATGAAAAACACAAATTCTGGGTATGCAATTTACACAATCAATCGAGAATTATGGGAAACAAACAAGCATATTCATCTTAAGCATTCAATGTATGAAAGGATATAAATTTACACAATCTGGAATACCTCTGGGCAGGGATTTTAGGGATAAATATATGAAAAACACAGATTTATATGCCTATGAAGAAATTACAATTACTTACAGTAGGGTTATTCTTGATGCAAACAACTGGTTCCTGTGTTAGAGCAACTGGGACCAAGGGTGCCCCAATTACACCCAGAAGCAACTGCACATCGGTCCTTCTGCAACCAAAGACGGGCATGGAAGACTTTCCCAGCTGAGATTTCATCCATTGCTTCATGTGGCACCATGAATTATCCTTGGAATAAATTGAATTGCGTAGTTCTTCAGGAACAGGCACTTCCAGGACAGTTTCCAGCCCAACATCCTTCCTGTCATCGCTGTCGTTCGATCCATATGAGTTCTTCATGGCCTCGAACCCTAATCAGGTCCCAGATCACAAACAGAATAATTGCGCCTGGCAGGAAAGATCTAGCTCCTTTCGTTAAACTTTCATTAATCTCAAACAAGGCCTGCAAATCCATGGGTGGTCACCGGCCATTTTCCAAAAACGGTTATCGAAACGAAAACGATCCTGTCGTGCTCTCCAAAACCCAATGACAATTAAAGAATATTTAACAGCGTCAACGTTCGCTTCAAATACACACACACGCACCTCTCATGGCTTCTCCTTCAAACCAAATTTCTATTTTTCAATGGTCTCTGCCTTAAATAATCCATTTCTAGAACGCCCGGGCTAGATTCGCACCATTGTTATTTCCCCTAATCATGCTCTGCACGTTCTCCTCCCAATTATTCGAATATCTAATTCGTGAGAGCCCAGCCACAAAGCGCGTCGAGCCGCCTTATGTCGTTTTGCTGAGACGTGAGATCTGATCATTCCCAGTGTTTGAAGAATTCATTCCCTTGTTAAATCAAATTTAGCTTTTTTTTCTGCTTTAGCCCGCAATCTTTTACCTTCACACGGGAATTTTTTTGATTTTGTCTTCGTTTTTATTTCAGTTAGTTAAGCAAGATGCGATTCATATAGGAAAGATCTGCTAATTGTAGCAAATTTCTACCGACCCTATCGCTAAATCAAATCCCGGCCGACACAGCTGCTTCCATCGAATCACCCGTTTTTTACTTAGTAAGACACGTGGTTTAACTATTGACAGCTTTCGAATCTCGTCGACGTGGCGCGATATCCTTGATTTTGCCATGTCGAGTGGTGGCTCCTCCGACCCAAAGGAGATCTGGGGCCACCCGATGATTTTTTGGGGAATCATGACAGCTAGATTTTGCATTCTTTAAATTCAAGAGAGCGCAAAGGATAATGATAAAAGATCTTCATTCTTGCTTCTTTTTTTTTCTTGTAAACAACCCTTTTGTTTAAATAATATTGGATCCATACTAAGAAACATCTCTCAATATGCTCCAAACAAACAAATCATAGGAAAATCTAATGGCACTTCTTCCAAAGTGGGGACTAGTCAAACGGCCCATGTCACCATTTTTTTGGTCGCATTTGGATGCCCTTTCGAAAATGTAAGTGACAACATTTTGTGATGGTGGGATCTTGAACTTCACAACATAGGTCACCTTATTATGTTCTCCTTATGGCTTAGGGCATTTGCCTCACTTTGGGCTTTTACCCAACCTATTGGGCATGAGCCCAACAAAGATTTTTGAAGGTCGTCTTTTGAAATGTGAGAGGTTCAACAAAACCATGTTGGGAATTTGGAATTCTAGGTGTGTAAGATGTATAATTTGGTTTTTTTATTTGACATTTTGTGGTTGGAAAAGGTTAATTTTTAAAATTTTTTTTAGTATTTTTAATAATATGTTTTATTTGGTCAAACACTTTTTTAATTTTTTTTCAAACCAAGCATGCAAGCAAGTGGTGTGATGTTGTTGCATGTGTTGCTCTGAAGGTTGGTCCATGTTTCATTGAATTTGGAAGGTCGTATCTTGGAGTTAGTCAGGCTTTGGGCTTTATTTGGTCAATAATTTGTATAATCTCACTATCTCATATGTGGCAATTTCAACATGGTTGACATGGTTGAGACAACTAAAGATTAAGAAGGATTTATTCATTGGTGAATTCTTGAAAGGGTATATTGCCTAAAGTGGGCCTAGCACCATGATAACCCTATATGACTCCAACAACTATAAAGGAATTGGTCCTCGCTTGAGTTGTCATTTCACTGGGTCCAATTTTCATAAGTTTTAGGATTGCTATGAAGTGACTTGATAGAGCCTTGGTCTTAACACATAACATATTTTCTTTTTGTAAAAGAAGTCGACATGTTTAATTGATTAAGGAGCCCACCTTCTCTGATCATATATTTCTTTCATAATCTCTTGGGGTGTAAACAAGATGTATATTTAGAGGACTAATTTTCTACGTACATTTCTCATATCATATGTGAACATTTAGTTGTGTGAATTCCATTTGGATAGTTTGGAAACTCTTTCCCATACTGTGAAGCTCTGAAGGTTGGATTGCATAGTGTGGGGGGGGGTACAATTTATCAAGTTACTATTTTTCTCAGAGGTTATGGGGGGTACATAGCCATCCTTACACTTTAATGTCATAAGGGTGTTAAAGATGAGAAACTTGGTGATATTAATCAAACACTACAACTCCTCCCAGAGGTGAAGCGTTGTAGAATCAAGTTGCTAATTTGTGCAATTTTTAAAGGTGGGTGAACTTTGATAGGATCATGAAACACAACTACAAGTAACCTTTATTAGATTGTTTTGAGTAATATGCATACCAAAGTCCTTTTTTAAACGTTGGATACTAAATATGCCTCTAAGAAAAATTATTCAATCTAATCTATTAAAGGCCACCTATCTTGCCCTAACGTGATTGATAGAGAATTTCTAGTTGATCTATTATATTTCTCAAGTATGGAAAGTGCAAACATACACAAATGTACTTATTCATTTCTCTCCACCTTGCATTTGCATACTCAAGGGATGAAGGTGTGCCTTTTTCCTTCACCCCTTGTCACCACCCACACATAGGAGGGGTGAAGTTGTGCATTTTTTCTTCACCATCCATTGACACAAGGGTGAAGGTGTCCACTTGTGTCCCTGGGAGATGGGAAACATGTGTGTGTGTGGAGAGTGGGGGGAGGGGGGAAGGGGGGTTCCACCATGCATTTGCACACCCAAGAGATGAAGGTGTGCAATTTTCATTCACCCCTTCTCACAACCCACCCACATGAGGGGTGAAGGTGTGCATATTTTCTTCACCATCCATTAACACAAGGGTGAAGGTGTCCATTTGTGTCCCTGGGAGATGGCAAGTAGGTTGGAGGATGGGGCAAGGGGGAAGGGGGTAGGGAGGGGGGTTAAAGGTGTGTATTTGACTTTCACCCTCTCATAACAACCACTCAACTAGGAATTAGGGAGGTGAAAGTGGCAAGCTGGTGGGGGTTAAATGTAGTTGGGTGTTGGGGGTGGAGTTGTGCATTTGTGTGAGTCATGGAGGGGTGAAGGAGAAAATCACACCTTCATCCCCCCACCTATCCATCATCTTCTAGGAACACAATTTTACAACTTCACCCCATAAGATCGGTTCGAGAGTGAAGGTGTGAATTTAATCTATCTTCATATTTTTTAGTGGAGAGTGTGGAATATGACAAACAAACATGAATGCAAAAACACACCTAGTTTACCCCATAATAAGGTGAAGGCATGCATTTGTCGAACTGCACACCTTAATCTTTTAAGTTGTTGAAGAGAAGGTGTGTATTTATATGTATCATCATTATTTTACACTGAAGAGTATGGATTGGCACAAATAAGCATTCAATCATAGAGGAATAGCTACATTTCATCAAACAAATCATACAAATACAAAATATACATACCCAATTGAAACGAAACTTGATCATGTTTATATCCTTGAGGTGATTGTAAATTAGACTTTTCCAATATGAAATTTCCAAATATAAATAACTTAATAATTTATATTGGATATCTATTAAATATGATCTTGATAGTAAATATATATCAGTAACATATATAATATTATTATCGTATAAAAAATATTTTACATATACTTGTGAAACGTTATAAATAAGTTTTCTTCGAGAATGTTAATGATTCATTATTTCTTATACATTCCAAATGGAAATGAATTTTTGAAAAGTTAATCTTATAATTATTGCATTGGATCCATACAGAGATTTGATATAAATGTGGATGAACCAAAAAAACAACAACTTTATTTTAGTATTCTTAAGATATCACCAAAATATATACAAGTGACAACATATGAGATCAGTGTTTGGCTCAGATTAGATCAGCGTTCGGCGCAGATTAGCATTCGATCTCTCTTGCAACACTCTAATCGCCTTATGGCTTCTCCTCGAGGGGGAATAGGTCCCCCCTCTCTCGTCTGAGGCAGCGACCTTCGATTCACTAGTAGCAAAGATTCCCCGACAGAAATGGTTGGATTTGTCCTAGTTTCTTAAAAAAATAGATCATATCCTAATGGTTCCAGCGCATGTGAGTGAAAAATCGCTGACCCTATGTCTTGTTGAAAATGGATTACTAGCTCAATTCATGGCAATTTGTCCTTCCCCTAGGTCTGTGGAAATCTGGGCGAAGAAGAAATGGAAGCCCCTTCTTAAAGGAAAAATATCCCACTCTTTTTATGGAAGAGGATTATTTTCCTTTAGTTTGAAGAGAAAGAAGACAAGGACCTAATTTTCAGAAGCGAACCTTACTTTATGGGAGCCCGAGGGACGTACATGAACCATTGGGATCCTGAATTAAACCCTGAGAATGACTTCCCTTCAATAGTGCTAGTTTGGGTGTGTCTACCCTTCTTACCGCTTCATTGTTGGAATTAAGAGATGCTTTGGGCCATAGGAAATGCTATGGGAAAATACATTGATAAATCATAACCAAAGGATGAGCTTTAGGTGTGTGCCCAAATTTGTGTAGAAGTAGATCTTGAGAAAGGGCTTCTAGAGACCATCGATATAAGTTTAGACTCCTTTTTGTATCTCCAACTATTAGAATACGAGCAATTACCCTTCAAATGAAATATTTTCCATGAGTATGGGCACTTTGCAAAAAGGTGTCCAAAAGTACAAGAAGATCCCCAAGGGAAGAACTTAATGAACAATGGTAAAAACCCAGAAGGAAGAAATTAGCCGTTAGGAAAGGAACACAACCAAAGAAGATGTTGATCCCTAAAGGAAACCCCTGCAACTCCAAAGAAAGGGAATACCAAGCTTCGACGTTAGGAGACAAAAATAACAATAACATTCCAATGAAAACCCAATTTGAGAACCTTTAAGTTTTGGAAGAGGAAGAAGAAACAAATCTTGACCCTAACCCTAGCCATGTCCAAGGAAAGGAGAAAGAAGGAAATCCTAAAGAATATGAAGAATGAAGGAGATCCCCTAGAAAAACCCTAGTTCTCTCTCACTCCCTTCAATGGGAAGAAGAACCATATGAGAGCACGGAAGATGAGACATAACTAGAATCCCCTGTATCCCGCCCTCGGAAGAAATATGGGTTAAAGACAAACAATCAAAAGAGGGAAGCAACAAAAAAAACAAACTAGGGAAACAATCTACAATCAATAGTCATGCCAGAAAAGAAGGGAATAAATTAGAGTGGACCACCCCCTTCCTAAAAGGGAAACCGCAAGAGTATTTTTAAATCATTAAAATTGTTTCTTGGAAATGAGAGGGGTGGGAAGTGGAGAAAATAAGGGTATGATAAGAAATCTGGTAAGAGAAAAACTCCCTCAGGTTCTTATGCTCCAAGAAACAAAAATACAGGACTATGAAATCCTCAAAGAAGGCATATATATTTGGCATGTAAGCTCATGAGTTATGGCAAGTTCTAAAGACACCTTAGGGGGTGTTTGTACCCTTTGGAACTCAAGGGTTTTCAAATTGGATGATTGCATTTCTTTTGCTAATTGGCTCCAAGTAAGGTTGTCTCATCTCCCAACTGGGCTCTCTTTTTATTTAATTAATATTTACATGACATCAGTCCATCAAGAAAAAGTGTCATGTTGTAACTCCTTGAATCTTCAAGTGTGATCCAGTAATGTAATGCTCATAGTAGAAAAAGACTTTAATACTACTATACATGCTTTTGAATATAAGGGATGGATTATCGTTAGAGATCCATTCAAGGAACATATGGATGATTTCATTCTAATATTTGATCTGATGGACGTGAAGCCTATGAGCGGTCATTTTACTTAGTCTAACAAGAGAATTGGGCCAGACCATATTGTAGCCATACTTGACAGATTCCTTATAAGAACCAATCTCCTTGAGTTTAAGGTTTCATTGTCTTCTAAAATTATTCCATGGGTAGGATCGTATCATAGACCCATATCCTTGGATTTATCACAATAGGAAAACTTAGGGCCCATTCCATTCAGGTTCAATCCTCAGTGGGGTCTAGACCCCACCTTTAAAGAGTTACTAATCTAAGTCTGGTCGCCCTGGGTTTTGGGATCCCCTTTTCAGATATCGGAGCAAAAACTAAAAAATACAAAAAAGAGGGAATGGGTGAAGAGAAAAGAGGAGAAGGAGAGGAAAGCAAAAAATGAGCTTCTCATTAGGATGGAGGAAATCCATCATGTACTGTAAATAGAAAAGGTAACCCCCTTTAGGTTGGTCAAAGAACAATCTAATTTTGTAGAGTGCCAAAATCTCTCGAGGAAAGAAGAGGAGAATTGGAGACTCAAATCAAGGATACTCTTGCTCAAGGCGAGATACATAAACACAAAATTATTCCATAGATAGGAAAAGGATAGACTTTGGAAAAATAAAATAACAAAGATGAAGTTGGAGGATGGGACCAAAATTCAAAGGTAGAACCAAATTAAATCAGTTTCCAAGGAGCACTTTGAAAACCTATATACCGAAGAATATGAGGGAAACATAGATGCCCACGAGTATTTACTTAACAATATCCCTAAATTAATTATCCAGGAAGAGAATTAAGAATTAATGAAACTTGTAAAGGAAAAAGAAATCCTTAGGGTGCTGAAACAGATGAGTTCAGACAAAGCCCTGGCCTAGATGGTTTCACTTCCAATTTCTATCTTATTTGCTGGGAGATTATTAAAAAATATTTGACTATGATGATCCAATATGAGAAAAAGTATGCATGTTTGGGAGGTGGATCCAACTCTTCCTTCCTTTCACTTATTGATAAGGACTCCAACCCTGCAGGCTTTGCCTATTTCCATCCAATATCCCTTTGCAGTGTGTCTTCTAAAATCATTTCCAAAATTATTGACAACATAATTAAGCCTTTTTTGGAAAAACTCATTTCTTCTAACCAAGGGGGCTTTGTGGCCAAAAGGAAAATGAGGGAAAATATTTTTCTAGTCCAAGAAGCCATTCATTCAAGCAAAAAATGTGGCGAGAAGGGGATGGTAATTAAGCTTGATATGGAAAATGCCTTTGATAGAGTAAGGCATAGTTTTCTCTTTGCAGTCTTAACTAGATTTGGTTTTGGTGTTGGATTTATGGCTTGGGTCTTATCATGAATAAGAAAATATTGGATCCCCCCGCTCATTAATGGGAGGTTGACAAACTTCTTCATATTAAAAAGAGTTTTAATGCAATGATTCCGTCTTTCACTGATCTTGTACATCTTGATGGTCGAGGCTTTGAGCAAAAAGTTAGAAATGGATAGAAGAGAAAAGCACATAATGGGAATATTAAACAATAGAAAAGGGAGTGAAAAGATTAGACCACTCCTAATTTGTTGATGATACTGTGCTACTCAGGGGGGATCTGCCATCATTTCTCGAAGATTCAAGAGAGTTCTTGATGAGTTCATGCGTGCTTCAGGGGGGGAATAAAAAAACATAAGAGCCAATTTTATGTTTGGAACACCAATAGAAGAAAAACTACTGTTATAGCAAACATTTTGCAATTCACTCTTCAAGAAAAATGATCTCCATTAAGGAAAACCGGCTCCCCCATTTGGAAACTAATTAATGCCTCCCTCCCTCTATTATGAAGTAGAGTGACTTGGATCCTGGGTAATGGGAGGAAGATTATGATTTGGCAAGATAGCATCATGCTTAACCCTCCCCTCCTACAAGTCCAATAATGATCTCCTTTAATATTGTGGTGTCAGGAACAAGGAATTAAAACTTTATTTGACATTTCAACCTGACAAGAAGAGGGTGAATGGGGAGAACGACATATTAGAGGTCTCCTGGAGTAGTTGAGATATTTGTTTCAAGATATATAATATAGGATTATGGGATGCAAACCAACTCAAAGGAATCTCAAGGATGCGTGGGCTTGGGGGAAAGCAGATTATATGGTCAAGGAAGGATATGATACGCTTTTCGAACAATCCAACCTCCCTCCCAAAGCAAGTGGAAGAAGGTTTGGAACATGAATGGTATCCCTAAAAATAACATGTTCTTTTGGCTTCTAACTCATGGCAGGCTGCTAATTGGTGAGAATTTATTGAAAAGGAACTTCAAGGGCCCATTCAGATGCACATTATGTAAAAACTCAGAGGAAACCACTTATTTTTTAAATGTCCTTTTTCTCTTGAAGTGTGGAAGTTGATACTTAATAATCTATATCACAAAATCAGGTGGCCTCCCTCTCCAGATAAGCTCTTTAGTAGATAAAAAGCATGGTACATAGGAATGCTATATAACAAGAGTCTCTTTAAGGAAGTGTTTTTGGATATTTGAAAAATACTCTACCTAGAAAGTTTGGTTGGATAGAAACCGTTCCATATTCTCAGAGGAGAATTCTATCCCAACCATAGTGGAAACAAGGAACAAGATTATGTTAGTTGAATACTTCTCTTAGAAAAATAAACATTCTTAGCGATAGACCCTCAACCAGGTTTAATATCTTTGGATTCAAATCTTAAATATTGATCAAAATAGCTCTTCCTCTCTCAATATTCCTTCTGCAGTTCTTTGTAGATCGAATTGGACGGTTCATATATTTGATAAGGAATTTGAGGCTTGGAAATTTTCCTAGACAGATTTCATCCTTTCCTTTGACGGTGCTTCAAAAGGGAACGCAAGAGTGGTTGGTGCAGGTGGGGAGATTCTTTCCCCAGAGGGAAACACCATATTTAAGTTCTCCTAGAGCATCGACAAAGATACTAACAACCAAGAAGAAGTCCTTTTTCTCCTTCAAGGTCTTCAAATAGTAAGGAAGAGTGAGATAGACTCCTTTCTAATTCTTGGAGACTTGAGAATTGTAATCAATCATATGAACATGGGTTCCTCCCCTAAAGATATGAAGCTTCGAGCCATTTTCATGAAAATTATCTAGGTGATGAAATCCTTCAAAAGGACCTCCTCTTTCCACATCCTAAGGAAAAACAATTAAGGGGCATATTTTCAATCCAATTTAGCTACGAAGGATAGGATCGAAACTCTCAAAATTAATTGGAATTCCTCACCTCCTATTCCATGATCATGATCAAAGAGTTAAGGCATAATTGTTTCAAAGTAGGACGAGATGTGGTAATCAATAATTGTAGGACTTATAATTGCAGATGTTCACTTCATAGAATTCTCAGATGGCATGAAAATAGAGGCAACCATATAATATATAATTCCTCTGGTGATTCACATACTTGGTTCTAGATAAATCAAGCTTTTCCTCACCACAGATCATGGATGTGTTAATCCAACACATAAGGAATAAAAATTAGAGGAAATCTGTCAAGTTCAATATTGTGGGATCGGATCATTGTATTGCACTCTCTCTGGCAAACAATTCCATCAAAATCACCATTAATTGTTATGATTATGGAAAATACTTGGGGATCTGGGATCAAACAATCTATCGAAGGGAGACAAGAAAACTACTCAACCTACCACCTCCTATAGACGTGGACGACATTCCAGCAGAAGCCATTAAGGGATCAAGTAATTCAAGATAAAGAAATTCCATGGTGGATGACTCAGTAGGGATATCTTAGTCTCTTTAGTTTTATAGATGAACCATTTTTGCATTACGATATTGAGAATTTTTTTACAGGCTGTATATTGGGAATTTTTTTGTCTTTTTTGTATAGTAGTAAGCAAGGTTATGTTAGGATATTTAGACACTTAGGATTTAATTAATATCAACTTGTTATAATATATCCGTTAGGAAAAGTGTGTTTCTTTAGTATGCATTTGTACACATTTGTAAATATATAAACCGACGGTCACAGTATGTTCTACAATATGTTCTAGACATAGAGTGATAAGACGATCTATCTTCTCTTAGATCATAACTACCTTTGATCTGTGGCTCAACACTCTCTTGGTCCATAATATATATTTAAAGAGCACAGAGGGTCATTGGCTAGTTGATCAATTATGATAATGTCATTTGTAACTTTCTTTCTTTTGCATAATAAACTGCCTCAAGTAACTATTTAACTGGGGGCCGTGGAGTGTTTCCCTTTTGAGGATTTAAACCACGTGAAAATATTGGTGAATTGATTTGTGTTTTGTTTGTGTGAGTGGCTTCTCTAGGTGTTCTGTCTTCTGAAAGTATCATGTGTACTCGATATAGGATATCAGAGCATGGTATCAGAGCGTTTATGAAGAGATGCTTCCTTTTGTTAGGATATTTAGACACTTAAGAGTTAGTTAAGATCAACTTGTGTAATATATCCGTTAAGTAAATTATGTTTCTTTAGTATGCATTTATAAATATTCTAATCCGACGGTCACGATATGATCTAGACATAAAGTAATTCAATGGTTCAACTTCTCTTAGATCATACCTACCATTGATCCATGGCTTAACACTCGATTGGTCCATGATCTCTATTTAAAGAGCATGGAGGGTCCTTGACTAGTTGATTGATTATGAGAAGTTCATGTAACTTTCTTCCTTTTGCATAATAAATGCTCAAAGTAGCTATTTGGCTGGGGTCATGGACTGTTTCCCTCTCGAGGGTTTTAACCACGTGACAAATATCGGTGTATTGATCTATGATTCATTTGTATTAAGTGGTTTCTCTAGGTGTTCAGTCTTTTCAGAGTACCCTGTGTACCCGAACATGGTATCAGAGCATTTATGAAGAGCCGCTTTCGGTTTTGATCAAGATCTGGAACCCGTGTTGTCGAAACTTTGAAATGGTTTCTAGTTCTAGAGTTTCTGTATATTTGTGGCCTATGGGATCTGTTCCATTGCGTCTGGAGTGCCATTTCCATTGGGAAATAGTTTTCGTTTCACCGAAAACCATTTCCGTTTGATCTAGAAACACCCATTTCGGCAAATATGAAGGTATAATGTTACAATGACAGATTTGTTTCATTTTTTTAAAAATATCTCATATTTTATTAGTTTTATTATTAGATCTTTACTGTTTTAGTCTCGGTTTTTTGCCTTCCCTAGCTATGTATGCTCTTTGTTGTGCACCTTGCATGATCGCGGTGAATCAGAAATAGAAAGGGAAAGTTTTTTTTTCTTGTCTTCTCGACTAGGTATGCTCTTTGCCGTGCACCTTGTGTGATCACGGCGAATCAGAAATAGTAAGAAAACTTGAAAACGAAGACTTTCCAGGTAAGCTAACCAAGATCTAACCCCACCCATAGAGTGGAAAAGTTTTTTTTTTGTTTTTTGTTTTGTGTTTTGCAGAAAAAAAATACAAGCACGGAGAACAAGAGAGAAGAGTTTTCAAAAAAAAAACCCCTTCTTCTTTCCATTCTTTTATGTACCTTTTAAACTTAGCTCACTTGGTTCAAAGTTGTTTTCTTCCTTAATAGGTCTTGAGTTCAAGTCTTATTAAGTTACTTTTAGTGCATGCAATTTCTATTTTCAAGTTACTTTATTGTAAAAGCGCATCTCACATTAATAAAATAAAATAAAAAGTGAGTCACTTAAGTCTTTTAATTTATTGCTGTACTATTTAAAAGTAACATTATTGTAAAAGTGAACATCCTTATTTTACAAAAGTGATTCACTTAAAAAACAATTTTCTTGTAAGTGATTGTCAAAGGTTCATCTTGGGAAGAAGGGGTTCTTTTTTTAGTTGGTTAAGTTAATATCTGCCACGTCACTATTGGGGACATCTTCAACATTTTATTTGATCAAGCATAGCTTCATCATCTAGAATCACTTTTCAGTGCCATTTTTTTTGAAACCGCATATTTTTTTCGAGCTCTTTGCATCCAGACAGTTAGTTTCCGTTATTTCAGCCATTATTTTACAGTATGGCCACCTCTTGTGATATTATACTTACACGTTCTAACTATTTCTCATGGAAATCTCGTATGGAAGATGTTCTACGAAGTAGGGGACTTTTCAGGATAACCTCAGGGAAAGAAACAGAACCCACTGATGATGATAATAAAATTAAATGGGAAAATAGATGTGATGAAGCTAGTGGATTGATTGGGATGTCAATCTCTACTGATTTGCGATTCCACATATCTGGAATTGATGAACTTGATAAAGCTTGGGAAAAGTTGGAATCTGTGTTTGGTAAACACAATGAAATTCGAGGTCATCAACTTGAGAATGAGTTGATTTCTTTGAATCCAAATGATTTTTCATGCATTCAAGACTATTTATCTAAGTATAAAACTCTTAGACTCTTATGTGAAGAATGCAAGATTAAGAAAGAAGACAAACAATGTATTTATCATATTCTTTCCAAACTTGGACCTGCATATTCTATTTTTATATATACATTCTACTCCATAAAAGAATCCTTTACTGCAGCTAGCTATAAAGAGCCTAGTCTTGAATCCTTTTGTGATCCCTTAATTAGAGAGCAAGATTAGCTCATTCATATTGGAATAATTAACAATGTAGATACATTTGGGAAAGCCTTATTGTCCCAACAGAAAGAAAAGTTCAAGCCTCCCAAGAAACAAAATTTTCGCAATAATAAGCTAAACAACAAGGGTCCCAAACCCTCTTAGTCAGCTCCTTCTTTAAAAAACGACAAAGGATCCAAGCCAAAAGGAAAGAACACTGAGTGTCATTGCAATTTTTGTGGGAAAAATAATCATGATGAATCTAAGTGTTTCAAGAAGATGGCAGCCTTGGAAGCAGCAATGAAGAAGCACCATATCAGCCTAGATTCGTCTTCAGAATATACCTCTCATGGACATGTACTTTGTGCTTATGGTTACTCTTATACTGCATCTTCTTCTTCTACTTCAATTGAATGGATCATTGATTTTGGAGCATCTTATCATATGGCTAAGGATCAAGCCATCTTTTCTACTATGCATGAATGTAACACCAAACAAATATTTGTTGGTGATGATAGATCTCTAAGTGTTGTAGAATCTTGAATAGTTCGAGTAGAAAATGGTCATTTCAGTGATGTACTATGTGTTCCAAAAATTTCTTGCAATTTGTTATCAGTCTATCAAATTACTCATTCAGGTGAAGGTAAAACTGTGACGTTTACCCCTCACCAAGTTGTAATCAAGGATTTTGAAAAATCCTCAAAATGTCCTTGCTACTGGAACTGTTGATGATATTACTAGGTTGTACAAATTTAACAACTTTGGGTCATCACATTTTCCTTCAGTTTTTGTTGCTCATAGTGATAACTTGAGCAAACTTTGGCATGAGTGATTTGGTCACTTAAATTATCGCTCATTGCAAAAACTATGTAAACAAAATATGGTGACTAGTCTTTCGATGGTATCTTGCAAGGATGGTGTTTGTTCCGGTTGTGTACTCGGTTCCCTTGGAGCTTATGCATAGTGACTTGTATGGCACTCTTCCATCTGCTTCCTTTTCTGGTTTCAAATATTTCTTAACTTTCATTGATGACTACTCCAGATGCACTTGGGTTTATTTCCTAAAACTTAAGAGTGGAGTATTTAACATGTTATTGGCCTACAAGGCCCTTGTTGAAAAATAATCTGGTCATCAAATTATTAAGTTAAGATTTGACAATGGAGGAGAATATGTTAACAACAAGTTCACTACTTTTTGCACTGAACAAGGAATCCAACAACAACACACTGTTCCATATACACTACAACAAAATGGTGTAGCTGAATAGAAGAACCGAACTTTAAAAGAAATGGCTAATTGTATGATCCAATCTAAGGGACTAAGTCTTCAATATTGGGCTGAGGCCATAAATTGTGCAAATTAAATAGTTAATCGCACACCCACTAAAGTTTTACAAGGTATAACACTGAAAGAAGCATGGAGTAAAATTAAACCAGATGTAAGTCACTTTTGTGTGTTTGGTTGTGAAGCATTGGCTCACATTCCGGATGAAAAACAGAAAGCATTGCAGTCTAAAAGTGAAAAGTGCATATTTGTTGGATATTAAGAATATGTATAAGGTTATAGATTTCTTCCACCACATTCTTATGATATAATCATTAGAAGAGATGTTAAATTTGATGAAAATATCTTGGCTTGCGAGCCTAACTTGGTGGGTGTGCCATCTTTGGCCTGTGAACCTGATTCAACGATTGTGCCTTCTTCTTCTTCTTCCAACTTTCTTGACAGGTTTCCAACTCTAGTTTCTGATGATGACAGTGAGGATGAAAATCCACCTCCGCCTACTCATGTTCCTCCAATTGCACCAGCACCAATGCTTCCTCGATGGGTCCGTTCAACATGTGAAGCAGTTGGTGATATTGCCGGTGATCCTAGAGATCAACGTCGAACACGTTCTTAGTTTCAGCGAGCCTCTTCTCTTTTAGCTTAAGTTTTTGAGAATCATGATCCATAAACTTTTGCAGAAGCTTCAAGAAATCCAGATTGGGATGAATCTATGGATGAAGAATATCATTCTTTAATGGTGAACAATACTTGGGATCTTGTTCCTCTTCCAAAAGGAATAAAACTTGTCAGATGTAAATGGGCCTACAGAACTAAGTATGCATCAGATGGAAGTGTTGAAAGACTTAAGGCAAGGTTAGTTGCCAAAGTTTTTTCCCAAGTTGAAGGGATTGACTACAATGAAACCTTTGCTCCTGTCGCAAAAATGAATTCCATCTGCCTTATTCTTTCCCTTGCAGCCTTACATAATTGGGAATTCCATCAAATGGATGTCAAGTTTGCCTTTTTACATGGTGATTTACAGGAGGAAATTTACATGGAACAGCCTCCTGGATATGTTCAGGATAACTCTAGCCTCATCTGTCTCCTTAAGAAATCCTTATATGGCCTTAAGCAAGCTCCTAGAGCTTGGTATGCCAAAATGGATAGCTTTTTCCTTAACACTGGTTTTTCTAGATGCCATTCTGACCCCAATGTCTATACCAAGAAAGTAGGAAACCATCTCATCATACTTGTTCTTTATGTTGATGATATTATCCTTACTGGTAGTGACCCTAAACTTATAACCCATGTGAAATCCAGTCTTAAGCAAAATTTTGAAATATCAGACTTAGGACATTTGTATTATTTTCTTCGTCTTCAAGTCTTTCAAACCAAAGAAGGAATCTTTCTTTCCTACTCTAAGTATGCTTGTGACCTTCTTCATCACTTTCACATGGAATATTGTAAACCAACCCCTTCTCTCTTCCAGTATGGAGTCAAACTTTCTGCCACTTGTACTTTCCCTGAAGTAGATTGCACCTTGTATCATCAGCTTGTTGGTAGTCTCTTATACTTGACTCATTCCCATCTTGACCTTTCCTTTGTCGTTGGTTGTGTTGCCCGTTATATGCAAACACCTCATGAAAGTAACTGGAAAGAAGCAAAAAGAATAATTCGATATATTCGAGGTACAATTTAGTTTGAGATTCATTACAGTACAGGGGGGAAACCTTTGTTGGTTGGTTTCATTGATTCAACTTGGGCCGACAATCTTGATGATCGAAAGTCTACTGTAGGTTATGTTTTCAGTCTGTGATCTGGACCTGTCACTTGGGCTTGTAAGAAATAACAAGATCTTGCTCTTTCTTCAGCAGAAGCAGAATATCGAGCCGCAGTTAATGCCAATCAGGAATCTTTATGGCTTCGACAGATCCTTTTAGAGTTTGGATTCGAGCAGCAGCAGCCTACTCCAATTTGGTGCGACAATCAAAGTGCCATCAAGCTTTCCAAAGATCCAGTTCTACATCAACGCAACAAACACATTGAGCTACACATGCACTTCATCAGAAATCTTGTTCATGATCATGTTCTTGAAATGCTCTATTTCCCTACAGATGATCAAGTTGTAGACATCTTCACCAAGTCTTTTACAGAAGCGAAGTTTTCTAAGCTTTGATCTATGTTAGGAGTTCAGGAATGTGTCCTTAATGGGGGATAGGATCTAATGCCTCATTCCTTCTCCTAATAGTGTCAATTTTGTAAATCCTTCAATCCCATCCCAAGTTGTTCTTAAGGGGAGATGTTAGGATATTTAGACACTTAGGAGTTAGTTAAGATCAACTTGTGTAATATATCCGTTAGGTAAAGTGTGTTTCTTTAGTATGCATTAGTATGCATTTGTAAATATTCTAATTCGATGGTCATGCTATAATCTAGACATAAAGTGATCCGATGGTTCAACTTCTCTTAGATCATACCTACCATTGATCTGTGGCTTAACACCTGATTGGTCCATGATCTCTATTTAAAGAGCATGGAGGGTTCTTGGCTAGTTGATCAATTATGAGAAGCTCATGTAACTTTCTTCCCTTTTCATAATAAATTGCTCCAAGTAGCTATTTGGCTGGGGTCGTGGACTGTTTCCCTATCAAGGATTTTAACCACGTGACAAACATCAGTGTATTGATCTGTGATTCATTTGTGTGAAGTGGTTTCTCTAGGTGTTCAGTATTTTGGTAGTGATGATCTATATCTTGAACCGATGCTGCCGAAGATTTGAAGGGGTTTCTGGTTCCAAACATTTTGTGCATTTTTGGGATATGACAAGTGTTCCATTGCATACAGAGCGTTGTTTCCATTGGAAAATAGTTTTCATTTGATCGAAAAATGTTTCCATTTTTTCCATATACAACCATTTCATCAGATATGAAGGTATATTGTTATAGTGACGTTTTTTATTTTTATTTTATAATAATTTATCATATTCTTTTAAGATCTAGCTTTATTTTTGGTTTCAAATTATTGCATTCCCTATCTACATATAAAATATTTTCTATGCACCTTGTGTGATCGTGGAAAATCAGAAACATAAGGGAAATGCTTTTTCTCTAATGTGTATGTTATTTGTCATGCACCTTGTGTGATCGCGGTAAATTAGAAACAACGGGAAAACATAGACATTTCAGGAAAGCTAATGACGACTAATCCCAAAAGTGTGGCATATTTTTTTTTTGTAGTTTTGGTTTATGTGAAGTGATTTGCAGGAAAAGAAGCAAGCACACACTTTGAGACATAACAGTTAAAAAAACACATTCCTCCTTTCCATCTTTTATGTACCTTTTAATATTAGTTCACTTGGTTAAAAGTTGCTTTATTCATTAAGAGGTCTTGAGTTCAAGTTTTCTTGTTAGTTACTTTTCTAAAAATGTATGTAATTTCTATTTTTAAGTTACTTTATTGTAAAATTGCATCTCACTTGAATTATAAAATTCAATCACTTAAAGTCTTTTAGTGTTTGCATGCAATATTTGAAGTAACATCATTGTAAAAGTGAAATTTACTTATTTTACAAAAGTGGTTCACATAAAACAACATTATTGTAAAGTGAGTTTAAAATTTTAAGCTTGGGAACATGGGTCTTTTTTTTAGTTGGGTCAATCCTATACCTGCCATGTCTCNTTTACAAAAGTGGTTCACATAAAACAACATTATTGTAAAGTGAGTTTAAAATTTTAAGCTTGGGAACATGGGTCTTTTTTTTAGTTGGGTCAATCCTATCCCTGCCATGTCTCTCTTGCGGTCATCTTCAACCATTTTTCAATCAAACATAACTTCCTCATTCTGAGTTAGTTTTCAGTGTTGCTTTTTTTTAATATCTTTGCATCCAAACCATTGGTTTCTATTTTGAAGACATTAATTTTTTCAGTATGGCCACCCCATATGATATTCTACTTACCAGTTCTAACTACTTCTCATGGAAATATCACATGGAGGATGTTCTATGAAGTAGAGGACTTTACCGAATTACCTCAGTGAAAGAAACAAAACCCACTGATGATGATAAGAAAATTAAATGAGCAAATAAATATGATGAAGTTCATGGATTGATTGGGATTTCAATCTCTATTGATTTGAGATTCTACCTATCTAAAATTGATGAACCAGATAAAGCTAGGGAAAAATTGGAAGTTATGTTTGGTAAAAACAATGAAATTCGAGGTCATCATCCCGAAAATGAGTTGATTTCCTTAAATCCAAGTGAATTTTCCTGCATTCAAGATCATTTATCTAGTTACAAAACTCTTAGAATGTTATGTGGAAAATGCAAAATTACAAGGGAACATAAGCAATGTATTTATCATATTCTTTCCAAAATTGGACCTGAATATTATGTTTTTGTATATACATTTTACTCTGTGAAAGAATCCTTGGATCCAACTAGCTATAAAGAGCCTAGTCTTGAATCTTTTTTGTGATTCCTTGATTAGAGAGAAAGATAAGATCATACATATTGGAATGCTTAGCAATGCAGGTACATCCGGGAAGGCCTTATTGGAACAACAAAAAGAAAAGTCCAAGCATCCCAAGAAGCGGAATCCTTGTAATAAAAAGACAAACAAGGGTCCCAGACCATCTTAGTTTGCTCATTCTTTACAAAATGACAAAGGAACCGAGCCAAAAGGTAAAAGGACTGAGTGTCATTGCAACTATTGCAAGATAGATAATCATGATGAATCTAAATGTTTCAAGAAGTTGACAATCTTGAAAGTAGAAATGAAGAAGCATCACATGAGATTTGATTCGTCTTCAAAATCTACATGTCATGGACATGTACTTTGCACTTTTGTTTTTTTCTATACTGCATCTTCTTCTTCTACTTCAAATGAGTGGCTCATTGATTTTGGAGCATCTTATCAAATGGATAAGGATCAAGCCATATTTTCTACTATGCATGAATGTAACACCAAACATATATTTATTGGTGATGATAGATCTCGAGGATGAAAATACACCTCCTCCTTCTCATTTTACTCCAATTGCACCAACACAACTGCTTCTTTGATGGGTCTGTTCAACATGTGAAGCAACTACTAATCTTACTGGTGATCCTAGAGATCGATGTCGAACATGTTCTTAGTTCTAGCGAGACTCTTATTTTTTGTCTCAAGTTTAAGCCTAAAAGCCTCTTCGCTTTTGGCTCAAGTTTCAGATAATCATGATCCAGAGACTTTTGTAGAAGCTTCAGGGAATCCAGATTGGAATGCAATTATGGATGAAGAATATCGTTCTTTAATGGTGAACGATACTTGGGACCTTGTACCTCTTACAAAAACAAGAAAAAATGTTAGATGTAAATGGGTCTACAACACTAAGTATGCATCATATGGAAGTTTTAAAAGGCTTAAGGAAAGGTTAGTTTCCAAAGGTTTTTCCCAAGTTGAAGGAATTGGATACAATGAAACCTTTGATCCTGTATAAAAAATGAACTCCATCCACCTTGTTCTTTCCCTTGCAGCCTTGCATAAATGGGATTTCCATCAAATGGATGTCAAGTCTGCTTTCTTACATGGTGATTTATAGGAGGAAATTTACATGGAACAACTTCCTAGATATGTTTAGAATGACGCTAGCCTTGTTTGTCGCCTTAAGAAATCCTTATATGGCCTTAAGCAAGCTCCTCTAGTTTGGTATTCCAAAATGAATAGCTTTCTCCTTAAAACTGGTATTTCTAGATGTCATCCTAACCCCAATGTATATACCAAGAAAGTAGGAAACATTCTCATCATCCTTCTTCTTTATGTTGATGATCTTATTATTACTGGTAGTGACCCTAAGCTTTTAAGTCATGTGAAATCCAATCTTAAGAAAAACTTTGAAATGGCATACTTAAGACATTTGCATTATTTTCTTGTTCTCCAAGTCTTGCAAACCTAAGACATTTGCATTATTTTCTTGTTCTCCAAGTCTTGCAAACCAAAGAAGGAATATTTATTTCTTAGTCTAAGTATGCTTGTTACCTTCTTTGCGGTCACTTTCACATGGAAGATTGTAAACCAACCCCTTCTCCCTTCAAGTTCAGAGTCAAACTTTCTGCCACTCGCACTTCAACTGAAGTAGATGCCACCTTGTATAGTTAGCTTCTTGATAATCTCTTATACTTGACTCATGACCGTCTTGATCTTTCTTTTGTCATTGGTCATGTTTCCCACTATATGAAAACACCCCATGAAATTCACTAGAAAGAAACATAAAAAATATTTTGACATATTCAGAGTAAAATCCAATTTGGGATTCCTTACAATATAGGGGGGAATCCTTTGTTGATTGGTTTCACTTATTCAGATTGGGATGGCGATCCTTATGATAAGAAGTCTACTGCAGGTTATGTTTCTAGTCTGGAATCTGGATTTGTCACTTGGTCTTGTAAGAATCGAAAACCTCTTGCTCTTTCTTTTGTAGAAGAAGAATATCAAGCCTAAGTTAATGCTAGTTAGGAAGCTTTATGGCTTCGACATATCCATTTAGAGTTTGGATTCGAGCAACAAAAACCTACTCCATTTTGGTGCGACAATCAAAGTGCCATCAAGCTCACCAAATATCCAGTTCAACATCAATGCAACAAACACATTGAGGTACATATGCACTACTAGGTATATGTTATATTCTTTGCATGGGCATGTGGAGGATAGGTGCACTCATCAATTTTGCGTCTAATGATCTCGGTTAAGGGATTGGAGTCTATTTTCTAAATCAGGTTAAAAAAATTAGGGTATTGGATGCCAATAAATACTTATATTTTGTATTGTGAGGATTCATAATAAAAATGAGAAAATAGGAGGTGTGGCTCCAAGGTTTGTTGGTTTTCTAGGTTAATGGTTTCCAGGGTAAATATCTGTGTTTATGTGTGAACGTTGTGTTGTAATTTTTGTTTTTCTTAAAGAATATGTATGCTTTGGTTCTCTTCACAGGTTTAAAACTTACATGCACTTCTTCAGAAAACTTGTTCATGATCGCATTCTTAGAGTGCTCTTCTGCCCTACAGATGATAAAGTTGCATAAATATTCACAAAGTCTCTTACGGAAGCAAAGTTTTATAAACTTTGATCTATGTTAGGAGTTCAGGAACTTGTCATTAAGAGGGGATAGGCTCTAATTCTCTTTCCTTCTCCTAATAGTGTCACTTTTGTAAATCCTCCAATCCTATTCCAAGTTGTTCTTAAGGGGGGATGTTAGGATATTTGCACACTTAGGAGTTAGTTATGATCAACTTATTATAATATATCCATTAGGAAAAGTGCGTTTCTTTAGTATACATTAATATGAATTTGTAAATATATAATGTGACGGTCATGATATGTTCTATACATAGAGTGATTTGACGGTTCATCTTCTCTTACATCATAACTACCTTTGATCCATGGCTTAGAACCTAAATGGTCCATGATATCTATTTAAAGATAATGGAGGGCCAATGGCTATTTGATCGATTATGAGAAGCTCATTTGTAACTTTATTTCTTTTGCATAATAATCTGCCTCAAGTAGCTATTTGGATGGGGGGCATGGAGTGTTTCTCTTTTGAGGGTTTAAACCACGTGAAAACATCGGTGTGTTGATCTGTGATTTGTTTGTGTGAGTGACTATAGTTTTTTGGTCTTTTGGAAGTATCATGTGTTCTCAAATAAACTGTGATCAGTTCAGACCCATAGAACTGAATTTCTCCTCTTTGGAAAAGGGGCACATTGAGTTTAATGAACATCTAATTTTTTGTACCTTCTGCAATTTCATTTGCAGCTTTGTTAATAATTTTTTTTGTTAGAAATTCCTGGGTGTCTTTTCCCAACTCACTCACCCCTAAGGTATTGAATTCGGGTCTCCCTGCTGACAAGACCCACACCTTAACCAAATGAGCTAGTGAGAATTGAATTGCAGCTTTGTTGATATAAATTTCTAGTTTATTTAAAAAAATATCACCAATATATTAAATTCAAATCATCAATTTATATAGTTTACTTATGATATTTAATTTATTATTCTTTTATACTTTTTCCTTCTATTAAACTTATCATGACACAAGGTTAGTCCCTAGCTTAGAATTTGAATGGATAAGAAAACATACATATATGGGGTGATTAAACAAAATAAAGGGGTTGGTTTGGTTCATAAACTAGACTTACTATTTTATTTATGAAACTATTTTATTTTTTAATTAAAATGATATATATTTTTTTATTTTTTAAGTAAAAAAATGCTAGAAATTGAAATATTGCAAAAAAAAAATGATCTTACCTATGTTCATGAAGGAGAACCCTGGTGGTAGTCGCATGTACTTGTCTCTGCGGAAGTCTATCCACTCATAGGGTTAGTCATCTATGATGATCACCTGTCATCAACACCAGTGGAAGAAATCATCTATGAATGGAGAAGGAACTATGCCACCTCCTAAGTGCCTCATCATGTCAATCCAATGTGTCTTGGATGGATGTCATAGACTATGATGAAGGATCTCAACTCTCGAGCTAAGGCCCATTACCCTCTTGGAAAAGAAGATGCACAATATGTTGGCGAATCCATAGTTCTTGGCCCAACCAACTTTCCACTCTGTTAGATGATGTTTTATGTTTCCCAAAAAGGATGTTCTCCAATCATAAACGGTGGGCCTTATACACTCCACTACATAGAACATAAGAGGCCAAGAAGCCTGATGCAAAGCAATCGAACTTGATATCCTCGTCAAGACTAGAGTGATGACCTCTAGAATTAGACTTTGGATGGTATGGATAGGGACTTGAATTCCCACTTTTTGAGTGTCAGGAAGGAATTGAGTTTCAATGTACTCATCTATAGTGATTCCCCCACTAGCCCTACGAGCCCTAATATTGACTACCTCACCTCGGTGAGAAAATCTGGTTATAAAATATATATCATCCACCTCAATTTTAAGTGGCTTCCCATTGAGGTTGAATGCCTTTGTGTCTGGATCTTGGTAATTGATGAGAATTTGAAGTAATATTGGTTGTTCCCTCATATTCCCAAGGTTCCAAAATTTGTAAATTCTACACCTTTACAATGCTTATTGGGGGGGTAAATTACCATGCACTTGTTTATCAATGTCAGCATGCTCTTTCTCCCTCCACTCAAGCACTATCCTGTAAAGTAGAGGGAGTTTTGTTAGTCAAACCCATTAAGAAACCTCATTCATGGTATTGTACATGAGTCATAGAGTGAACAATGGTGTGTCCACGTGAGCAGGTTTTACTTTTCTTGCTTGGACCTACCCTTACATGTGACCCAATGACTTTGACCCACATGGGCCTAATTACTTAATCTTCATGATGAAACTACAAAAAAATTGACCATCAAAAACTGAAATTAAACAATTGAAATGAAAGAGTACGACAAGGGAAGTTACTTGGTCCAAGTGGTTTTTGAATTCGCCCACCGTAGCTCTTGGAATTGATGTTTGAAGATCGAGGGTGAAAAGGGCTTCCAGGAACTATTTGTGGTAAGAAATGAAATGGTATGGTAAAATGTCAAATTTTTACTATTTTTAGAAAAAAATACCCACTTTTCTAGTTTTTACCCTCTTTTTAATATTTTACAAACTTTATGGACTAATATCATGTTAAAAGGTCATTTTTTGTGTAGTTTCACTGTGCCTTAGTGGATTTTATTATTTCTAAGCATGTTCATGCCTTTGGAAAGTATATCATTACCGACATATAGGGTAGGACTTAATCCCGCTTGCATTATTGCATTGTCCTATGACCATGTTTAATAAATGTTAGGTACGAACCCACTTTTTAATGGCACAGAACCTTCCAACTGCTTCTAGAAGTGTCATTATTTAAGAGGTAGTGCTTTACTAACCATGGGTACCCTAGTCATAATCCCTTTTATCATTTTCTTCCCATGCCAAATATCCTCCTTAGGTCTGGGAGACCCTTGTAGTTCTTCCATGTATTTGAGTGGAAACCTCATGTTCCTTCTTATCTATTATGCTAACCATATTCCAAAATGACTCCCTTTTTATATCAAGTTGTAAATGCATGTCATTCATCTGCTTTCCTTATTGATCCTAATGCCAACTCCCCGCTTTAGCGTTATATTCCTAATTTCCAGAGCATGTATTGATTCTAGACAAGAAGAGCCTATTATTCATCCTTTATAGCTTGATTACCCTTTACCACAGAGGAAAAATTCCCCCAAGTGTCCTTATCTTACATGTGCTTCCTTGCATCTAGCATAGGTATGTTCCATTGCTTGGAAGTAGTTTGCTTGCTCGTGACACTTGTTTCCTCTATATTGTATTATAAGAATATTTTATTATTTTTCAAGTTTTCATAATATGAAAAAGACCAAAAAAAAACAAAAAAACATAAAAGCCGGTTGAGAATGATATTATCTTATGTTGGAAACTATCATGTTTCCTTTGAGCATAGAACAGTTTGAGTCCATCCATCATGGGTCTGTTTTTTAGTATGGCCTTAGAAATTTGCACTCGTTATTTAGAGATTTCTCCATTGACTGGTTAATCTTCTAGTCCCTATGGATCCTCTGTAGATGCCTCCTACGTCACAAAGTTACATCAATATTCCCTCTCCAGTATATGTTTCCTAAGATTATCCATTCGGCTTATGCTCTTGTTCAAAGGAAGCATTTAGCGTAAGTTGGCCATTCCTCAGATCTCTTGACTTTGCATGTCAACCATATTGGTATTATATGAATATGTTTTCCTACCTGGAATAATAGGCCTATTTTTTTATATCATTGGTAGGTTACCTTGAACTCAGTAGATGACACCTCATCATCAGTCGTTGACTGAGTGCTTTCCCTTTTGTTCGATGGAAAGAAATATATTCACACATAGGGATTCATGCCATGTATTGGATTCCATTAGACCCTATTGGTGGTTTCCTCGCCTCTATCAATAGTTTTCATCATTGGCTTTTATTCAAAGGGTCTCTTTCACATGTTACTCACATCTCGTATGCGTGAGTGATGGACATGGTTGCTGGCTCATGCACATCCTGTTTGTCCAAGTTATTCCAAATCATCCAGCCTAATTATGTACCTTGTTTGGTTGACGAAGGATTTCCTAATTCCCTCCTTCTATCAGATTCCATTCCATCGTCTTCAAATCATAACTAGTACATGTGAATAATTTTCCCATGACAAATAATTGCTATAACAACAATGTTGTGTCACTATAGTGACAAATAGGAGCCCAAATTTTCATGGAAAAATTCTCGTCACAGTAGCCAGACTTCAAAAATTCCATCACTATAGTGACAGAAAAGAGATGACATGTGGCGAGTGTGGTCATTGCTTCAAAAACCTATATGTTTGACTATAGCGATGTTAATTTGTTTCTAGAGAAACTAGTTAAATATGACCACATTTAAGTTGCAGAATACATTTACATCAATTCTCTGAATTGGATAAGCAGTTGATTTGGAAAAATGTTCACATCCTCATGAGAAATTCCTGTAGCCAGTTTGGAAATGGCCGTGGGACTGATAAAATGTCTGCACTACCTTATAAAATTCTCACAGGCCTCAAACATATGCACACAGGTCCAAACAAATGCCCGCAAAAATGCACAAAAGGTTGAAAAATTCCCGTAGGCATCCATAGAAATAGATGAAGTAAAATGCAGAAAGAAATTAGCTAATGTAGTTTGCAGAAATCTACATTTGTGAGATATTACTTTTCATTGATTCTGAAGATATACGTGAGACAAATTAAATATCTTAAGATGAACAAACCAATAAGGTTTTAAGGGGAGAAATTAGTCTACATATTGATAGGGGGAGCAATATGGTTAGATAAAGAAAATAAAATAAAGTGAAGCAGCAGTGTGATGCTGTCATTGATTCATGCATACCTTTTACGAATTTACTAGATGATTGTTGAAACATTCATTATGCAGGAATGTACTTACATGTCATGGGAATCTCAATGATAAAGTTAAACACTTGTTAGGTACAACCAAAGTAAAACTGTTATGGGAATCCTGAGCTTCTAAAGATATTCTTCAACTATATTATATGACCACTTGGATGGAGATGAATTTCCATAAGTCCTTGATTTGTTTCAATTGTATGCTTGATCCTGGAATCATACGGGCACTACAAATATTCACTTTTTAAGAGGGCTAAACTTCATGATGGATTGAAGTACCTTGGATTTCCTTTAAACCCCCTTGGATATGGCATCAAGGATCGAGGTTGGATGATAGGAAGAATTGAACATCAAATACATTTATAGTATCACATGTGGGTATCATGTGGAAGCAAAATGACTCTTGTTAATGATGTTCTCTAAGAAATTTATTTTTATTAGTTATTACTTTCTCATTGTCCCAAAGGGACACACAATAAAATTTAGAGGTTGTGTTTTGACTACTTGTAGCACATAAAATAAGACAATTAGGTTAGGTTTCACCTAGCTCATTGGAAAATACTTTTGAAATCAAAGCATGAAGGGGGAAAGTATATCTCCACAGGCCTTGGCTACTCATCTCAAAGAAGTAACTTCGAAATTATTTCCCATTACTTTTACACATGTATACATGGAATTGAATAAGGAAGTAGTATACGGGAAATTGCGCATATGTGAAATAAGGAAGGACCCATGAAAATTTTTCTTTAATAATTCTATACTGTGGACCCATGACCATTTTTCCTTTATTTTTCTATGTTTAAACATCATTGTCAACATTAACCACTCTAAGGAAGCTACTTTGTAGGTATTTTCTGAAATAAATATATGTGAACTACTTTATAAGCTCAGGCTTCCCATGACAGGTACATCAATAAATTTGATGATGACAAAGGATGATGACATGGAAAAAAGGACATGACAATTTGTACATCAAGTCAACATGAGGGTAGGTTACCCGACCTTCTTAACTGTATGTGGCCATACGTCTCATGTGTCTCATGCAAAGAGTGGAAGCTCATAATCATCATCAATGGATAATGAAGCTCATGTGTTCATATAATCTTCCTTAGGTTAACTCAGCAAGGGGGTGGCTATCCCCTTGAGGATAACCATAATCCTAAGAAGATGTCACATATATTAAAAAATAAGTTATGCAACAAAGTGAACAAACATTTCACATTTAAACTATAAAAATCACAAACATAGGTATATTAATTGTTTTAATCAGCAGAATACTATCAAACAAAGAGCTGCATTAATAATCACTAAAGTAATGAAAACAAAAACATTAATAACCATAATAATGTAAACCCTACAACATTGGACAATACTGAAGGGGGGGGGGGGGTGAATCAGTTTTCTTACCTTTTTCACAATATTAACCACTTTTAAAATAATAAATAACAAAGAGAATCAACAAGATACATAGATTTTTTTTTTTATCGTGGAAGTCCAACTGGTAAAAAAAAAACACTTTCTATAACTACAAAATTACATTTTCAATTGGTTTCTATACTATGTTTTCCATTTTTTATTCTGTTTAAAACTAAATAGTTACACCCTTTTAATTTAACTCTGTTTTTATTAACATTCACACCCATTTTTTAATGCACTGAGAGGAGCTTTCTACAACCCAACTGAGTGATGTGTGTCACGTCTATAACACTGATGTGTCACATTTCAGATAAAAAGCTTAAATTTAAATTCTATATCATAAAACTAAATAATATAAAAAAACAAAAGCAAATGGTAGAAGGTAAAGAATATGGATTATTCGGCTTTATTTTCAAAATGTCTAACAAAAAATATAATGCTGTAAGAAAAAGTAAATGATAAGAGAAAATGAAACACAAAGAACCATAAAATTTGTCTCGATGGACCAGGAAAAAAATAATTTCAAAAATATTTTATATCTTATACTTTTGTCAATACAAAGTACCCAGTCCATGTAAAAAAAGTGTCCTACATCCCATCATCAAAGGGTTTACAAAACAAAGCCTCAATTGAACACCAAAAAGATATTCCACACAATCCAAAGAAGCACAAAAATATCCCTGAAGGCTTATACAAGGAAGCACCTAGGAGGTAAAATGAAAACCCCCCCGAAGTAAGGAATTTATATGCCATGAAAACAACTCATCAAAAGGAGCAGTCAGTAGAGCATAGTAAAAAGCTTAAAAAAATGAATCTTTACTAAGAAACATGAGTAAGACACAAAAAGTATGTTGAATAACATAACTTAAAAGAATAGGATGGTATCTCTCCCAATAGACTCTCCATCCAACATCTCAATATATGAGAGTTTTCCCATCTCAAGAGAAAGTGCTTCCTTGGATAAAACATCAACACTCATATTTTGCTCTGTGTAAATGTGCTAAAAGTTTATGGAGAGGAAATAAGCTTTTACCTCAATGATGTGATCACACCAATGTTCTAGGTCCATAACATCTAGAAATTATACCGAGTTTTCACAATTAATGATAACTTGGTAGTCCCCACAAACAGATAGGGTAGGAAGTCCTATAGAGACCACAAAAACCAAAAGTGACGAAAGGGCCATCAATATATTTGGACACTACAAATTTATATGTCACTTGAACCCCTTCCTTGACATATTTGGAACCCTTCCTTGAAACAAACAGAAATATAGCTATAGGATGGGCGTAGAGGCATTAACCAAAAGAGAGGATATTTGGTTGAGAATCCTACTACTGAGAGGAATCATCTCTTGTTCATTCAGTGAACCCATTCCTTGATACAACGAGAAAGCTATCTTGTGAGCATGGTGAACCCCTTAAGCTGCACCAGACATAGATCAATTTCTTGTTTGACTCAATTTTTGTAGTACGGGTTCTTCCTACATGAAACATTTTATTGGGTGGGGGTTGGGTTTCAGCTCAATTTTGATCTCTCCTAGCTTTGGGGGTTTTCAATGCTCAAGGTTTTCCAACCCCCTCATCTCCAAAATCTACTCATAATAACATTGATAGATTGAGATCGAGACCCATAAGAAAAGGTGAAGGTCACTAAGGCATCAGGAAAATCATAGGCCAAGGCAACTTCAAGACTAGGTGGTTAAAAACTAGTAGTATATCCAGTATAAGTATTTTTTTCCCATAGATATGTCTTCGGTAAGTCAACTGGTTTCATTTAATCCATTAACTCATTTTCTAGCATAAAATATAATGATTTTCATGTTGAGAGTTGCTCCTATTTTCCCTCCATAAATTGCAGTCAAGGTTTTATTGATAGATATATTTAGGGTTTTCTCCAATCTTCCCTCCACCTATCGATTAGGATGGATGGTTTTATACAAAAAATACTTCACCTACTTCCTATCAACCATGATTTCAGGTATAACTTTGAGCTAGTGAAAGATTTTGAAGACATTTAAAGCCCGCACTTAATGGACATAATACCCACAATTATTGCATTATGCATGCAATACTAAGATAAAATTCCTGCAACTAGTTAAACATTCCCATAGGGTAATAGATAAATTCCTGTTGAACCCCAAAATGCCTGAAATAGAGGTGGAAAGATTCACATAGGAGGTGTTGAAATGCCAACAGATCATTGAAATGACCGTGACATGTAAGGACATGCCCACATAAGTATGCAAGCACCGACACCTGAAGACTATATTCTCGTGACATGTAAGGACATGCCCTCAAAATGAATGTATCAATAGTCATTTAGTAAATTCATAAAAGGTAAGCATGCATTAATGAAAACATCACAATGCTGATTCACTTTATTTGCTTTTCTTTGTCTAACCATATTTCTTCCCCTATCAATATGTGTATTGCTCCCCCTGAAACCTTGATGGTATTTTCATCTCAAGATATTTAATTTGTCTCACATATATCTTCACAATCCATGAAAAGTAATATCAACCATTCACAAATGTATATTTCTGCATTCATATTATAGCTAATTTCTTTTTGCATTTTACTTCATCTATTGCTATGGTTTCCTATGGGCATTTTTCAACCTTTTGTGCATTTTTGCAGGCATTTGTCTGGACATGCATGCATATGTTTTAGGCCTATGGGAATTTTATAAGGTATTGTAGGAATTTTATTAGTCCAATGAGCATTTTCAAACTGGCTACGAGAATTTCTCAACATGTTGAGAACATTTTTCCAAATCAACTACTTATCCTATTTGTAGAATTGATGTAAATGTATTATGCAACTTAAATTCATTTACTTGCAGACCGTGTGTATGAAAGTGAATATGAAAATCAAATCCTACGTCCTCATAACTGGAACACTCTAAACAATAAAGGCATAAATGCAACATAATTAGGAAACTTATTAAGAGGATGACTAACCCCCCCAAAAAAGACTCGAGCTCTCCTACTTGCTATTGTGCCTCTTGTATTCTTTATGTAACCTATTTAGGTCCTTTGACTGAACTATAAGGAAAAATAGTATCTGTACTTGTGGTAGAATTTAACTATCTGTATCTGATTCATTTGGAATCTATGGATCAATATTTGGGGCAACAAGCTTGTCTACCTCGTCAATGTCTATTGGAGACCCCTGAGGCTTAAGGGACCTTGCATCCTGATCAAAGTTGAAATATTGACATATAAATATATTCTATAGCGATGGAATGTAAACTTTGGAGGCCCTAGAAATATTTTCATATCCCACGTAAATTTCATTCAAACCAGAGGGTTCTAACTTATTTGTTTTCTCCTAAAAATTGAATATATACAAGACAATAAAAAACACAAAAATCTGATACGTATGGTTTCTCACCGGTACATTAACCAATGTCATCCTAACATTAGGGATGGTTCTGTGTTGGGTAGTTTATGTTGAAATTAAATATCTATTATCTAGGATACGTGTTTTGAACAAAACATTTATATATTTTTTCTCCAATGTTACGTGAGTAAATAAAAGAAATACATAAATCATAAAGGTAAATGTAAACGAAGTACATAACCACTTTCATATTGACATCAGGAAAATAGAGAGTTATATGCATTTTTCATGTGTCAGTTGTTGTGGCAAGGTAATTACAAGAGAAATTCTGCAATTCCTGCATGAACTATCTTGTATGGCATCCGCAAGTTGGAATTTCCCATCTGAAGGAATTTCTCTAGAAATTCGTCGTCCTTTGGAGTTTCTGTAAAGGCCATCCTTTGGTATTTCATTAAAGGCTGAGAAGAGGTTGTTCTCCATCCCTCACAAGATATTCTTAAATGTGCACCTCACTAGATCACCGGATACAAAGTTGAAACGTGGTAAGTTATACATGATCCGACTATTAATGAAATGGAAAGAAAATCGACCTAGTCAATGTTTATAAGGGTAATGATGGCACCCCATCATCCTCTCTTGGTACCATACTGGTCATATAGGATGGGTTCAATTTTGGACTTGCTTTTCTTAATGGTACCCTAAAAGGCATTTGATACATCCTATCCATCCATCAATATGCTAGTCAAGGCATGGATATCCTGCACATGAATTGGATAAGCCATGTCTAGCCACAAGATCTTCCCTTGCACTCAAAAAATAAGGAAATTGGTGCATCTAGTAGTTTCCCAAATAGTGCCAAATACTAGTAGGTCACGTAAAGATCATGGTGAGAGAGACCTGTAATGATTTGAAGTCTGATATACATATGAGATCACCAATATTGCTGCAAACTTAATTAAAATTTATGATATGAAACTTACAGACACTTAGTAAAATTTTAGACTAGGAAAATGAAGGCATTTTGATAAGATATTCATAAGTATGGAAGCAGGAAGATAGAAGAAAACAAGGTAAGGTTTAGAAAAATGAATTCATCTTCCCTAAAAAATTTAGATCGGGGACCATTTGGGTATCATAGTGCTCTATGCGGAAACTTACTCCCACGCTTCTGGGTCACCGAACTGTGAAACTAGAAAGAATTATTTAGTCCTTTCAACCAGGGGCTTGGGTAAAAACATAGATATGTTGTATGGAATTTATACAATAGAAAATAAGGTTCAGTACAGTTCGGGATAGTTCTAGAGAAGTTTGGAGAGTATAGGAGTGATTTGGGAAAATTAGGCAATTTTGGCCCACGGGGACTTCACTTAGTGAACCTCTCACATAGCACGTGCGATCATGGGATATTAAAGAATACCCTTAATTTCCAGAGATATTGACCCAAACTCTTTTTGTTGAAACCCCCTCCCAATACTTAAAACCTCCTCCCCAGCCCTTTTTATACCTCAATCCTTATAAACAACCCTACCCACCCCCATCTTAAACCCCTCATCCCCCCTAATACATGCAATACATTGGTTCAATTTTTGATAATTTTAAAACCCACAATATGAACTAACGTGATAGGATATTGGTCAAAAAGTGAAGCCCCCATGTTTTGGCCTAGGGAAGTCTTGCACAATTTTTGATATGAGAGTATGTATCAATAAAGGGGTCTGTCAGTGACACATAGAAACTTGTAGAATCTACATTGAGTGAATAGAACTCACAGAATTGAAGAAGCAACTAGACTGGTCAATTTAGCCTAGTCATCTAGCTAGGGTGCATAGAAACACATGAAATTTGTGGAAGAAGTGATTCATATCTGATAATTGAAATTCCCCAATACAACTGATATTGAAATCTTACATCCCTCATAATAATTCTCATATCCTTGAATCATTTATTATTGCATTTACTTGATCGAAAACCCTGAATTAAGCATGGATTGAAGCTTATTGAAAAAAGGTGTGATATATGAAGAATTGGATAGTATGTTGACAATAATACAGAGATATTTATTAGATTTAATTGACTGGTGCATAAAAAAAGGGAAGTGGAATAATGACCACTCCAAAATAGAGCTAAAAACAGTGGGAAGGAGGCCCAAAATCAAACATAAAATTCACCGGGAGCGTAAGTGAAGCTTGGGATTCACAGAGCTCAAATTTTCGTAGATGGTGGTTGAAAAATATGATTGATATGATTTCACTGGATGAACATCATGCTCTCCACACCTGCAATGAGAAAGTAATGGGAACGGAGGAGTGGGGAAGGAAGGATTTGGGGCTCATCTCCCAAAGGTCTGAGGTACATCACTCATAAGACTATGCTCACATAAGCATGAATCAATTAATTCATCAACCAAACTAATAGTAAATGGAGCTTGAATTCTCCTTTAATAGATCTCTAGGTGATTTGTTTAGCAAGTAGAGGAAATAAGTGACATGTGAGAGAAAGTCGTCCACCTAAAATCCTAACCCTAGCCATTTCATGCGCCCTCCTTGAGAAAACTAGAATGTAGGAGGCATGTGGAGATGTTTCCTTGTCCAAGTCACCCATATGAATTAGCAACTTCTCCCTCATTAGTCAAAGAGTTGGTGCTTTTATCCCTGACAAATTTCACGCTTTTCCTTGCTTTTGAGACCGAGTCTCCAAAAGCAAGCTGTGCCCTCCTTTGTCAAAATTTTCCTGCTTTTCCTATGACATATTTTCTAAGTCTCCAAAAGGAAACTGTACCCTCCTTTGTATCTGACTACTTTTGTCATAACTTTTGGGCTCTTTCCCTTTTATCTTTGACTGCTTTTGTCACAGAGTTTCCACTTTTCCTCCTTGGAAATTTGGATTTACCAAGTGTGCCCCCCTGAAATGGCAAGCTTATTTACACATAATTAAATTTCTTCATACATAATAATGATAAATAAAAAAATAGGAAATTTTGGCCTAGGAAGTCCTGCGCAATGGAGGCTACCAAAACACTATATGAAGTAAACTAATTTTCAATATTAGAGTATGTATGGATAGAGGGGTATGTCAGTGATATACATCAACTTGAAGAATCTAAATTGAGTGAATATAACTCACCGAATTGAAGAAACAACTAGACTGGTTAATTTAGCCTTGTCATCTAGCTAGGGTGCCTAGAAACACATGAAATTCGTGGCAAAATTTCTTTAGATATGATAATTGAAATCGGAAGAGCCTAATACAACTGATATTGACATATTACATAATTCATAATCATTCTCATAGCCTTTACTCTTTTATTATTGCATTTACTTGACCAAAAACCCTCAATTAAGCATGGATTGAAGCTTATTGAAAAAAGATATGACATATGAACTAATTGCACAATATGTTAATAGTAATACAGAGATATGTATTAGATTTATATTAATGGTTCATAAAAAATGGGAAGTGGAGGACTGACCAATCCAAAATAGAGCTTAAAACAGTGGGCAAGAGGCCCAAAATCAGACATAAAACTGGCTGGGAGCGTAGGTGAAGCTTGGGCTTCACCGGAGCTTGAATTTTCAAAGATGGTGGCTGAAATATATGAATGATATGATCTCACCAGCTAAAAATCATGTGATCCACACTTGAAATGGGAAATTAATGGGAATGGAGGAGTGGGGAAGGAAGGATTTGGGGCTCATATCCCAAAGGTCTGAGTAACATCACTCAAAAAAATATGCTCACATAAGCATGAATCAATTAATTCATCAAGAAAACTAGTAAATGGAGCTTGAATTATCCTTTAATATATCTATGGGTGACCTGGTTATCAAGTAGAGGCAATAGGTGATCCGTGAGAGCAAGTCACCCACCTAAAACCCTAACCCTTTCCAAGTCATGCGCCCTGCTTGAGAAAATTAGAATGTAGGGTCCATGTGGATATGTTTCCCTGTCCAAGTCATCCATTTGACTTAGAAAATGCACCCTCCTTAGTCAAAGAGTTGCTTCTTTTATCCTTGAAAACTTTTATTCTTTTCCTTGATTTGGGATTGAGTCTCCAAAAGGAAACCATGCCCTCCTTTGTCAAAAGTTTCATGCTTTTACTATGATATTTTTTCTGAGTCTCCAAAAGGAAACTATGCCCTCCTTTGTCAATTGTTTCCTCTTTTGTGTCTAACTTCTTTTTTCATAGCTTTTGGGAACTTTCTCTTTTCTCTTTGACTTCTTTTGTCATAGAGTTTCCACTTTTCCTTCTTGGCAAGTTGGATTCCCCAAGTGTTCCCTACTGATAAGGAAAGCTTATTTCCACATAATTAAATTGCATCAGAAATAATAATGATAAATAAAAACCAAGTACATGCCTCAATAATAATTATTAGCAAAATATCCCTAGGCTAATGAATTAATGCCACTTAGTCCCCCTAGGTGTTTAGCAAGGTCCACACTTTTGGTGGTCAAAATGTGGGGACATGGAAGTCCTCCCCTCCCAAATCTACTTGTCCTCAAGAAGAATCACACTAGAGTCCTGCAAATTTGTCCAACATGTAGGAGAACCGAGGCATGAACTAATGTGCAAAAAAAAAATTGATTTGCTCCATCATTCCAGCATGTAATTTTTTCCCAAAAACAAGCACTGACAAGGTCCCATTGCTTGCATTGCACCCCCTTCAGTGAGAATTCCTTCCAACACAACTTATCAGACAAAATTATGCCTGGATCCCATTTCCTCAATTGTAAGTATCCATACATTTGTATCCACCATAAAAATTTATCATCACATGAAATGAAATTCATGATGTGAAAATCATACCACTGCAATGAGAATTGGAGACTTTCAATGCAAAATAAAAAACCTGTGAGACTTCCCCACCCAACATAAATTTGTTTATGTGCTTGATGCAAATCAACACTGAATTTGACAATTATGTTGGTGGGATGACATATGTGCGAGTCCCCTATCCCAAGACAATTATGGGCATCGTCCAACATCCATTTATTCCCATGTTTCTCACATAAGATGTAGGATGTGTTTGCTGAAAATTCCACGGTGTAATCAAAAGGTACACCCTCCAAGATGCATGAATCCAATAAGAATCTACCCATTCCTGCCATAGATGAACAAATCCTCTAATTATCATATCCATATGGGAATTTTATTGCTTTACCATGTGCACAATACCAATGGATCAACTCTCTGCAACTGGTCAAAGGATGCAAGAATCCACCCAACTGTGTTGATTTCCTCCACAAAGACCACCTTATGCAAGATATTTTTCTAATAAACTCCTCTTGGAATTTTTATTGCTCAACTTCCTTCCAATACTCATGAGCATAAATTTTTCTGCAATAATACTCCTATACTGATACATGTTATTCACCTTATCCTTTTCCTGTAGAGATACTTTGGTGGCCTTCTCCTCCACCAAATTTTTCGGTTCACACCTAAGCGATGTAGCCTTGTTTTCTTCTTCATTATGTGGCTCAGGAGGTGACTGTAAATCTGGTTTGTGTACCTCTTTTGGATCTGATCCAAAATATGTATCACCACCCATAGATAAACCAACATATTGAGCATTTCTATGTAGATCACCCACAAAGAAACTGTAAGTGCATTCATCTTTACTCTCTTTTCCTATGAAACCACCTTGCAGTGACTTGCACTCCGCTTCATGGATCTATACCTATACCTCATTTCTATTCTCCTCCAAGAATCTTGGGGATTCTTCATCTTGAGTGGTACTCAACTCACAACCTTTGGAAACTTTGTTGGAAGAAAAACTAAACATTCTCCTGATGCTTGCGCAAGCAGATGGCTTTGATGAATCTTCCATTTTTTCTCCAGGTGGTAAACAACTAGTCTCCACTTTATGGCACACTTCATCAACCATGTGTGCAATATTTTTTATGTTTTTCCCACAGTAGGGATATAGAAATAATTTCTGTATTTCTAGAGTACAGAAATATCGAAAAGATAATACCTCCCTTATCTCTTCTTTCAAGGCACAATATTCCATGAAATATTGGGAAGATTTCTTAGAGTTCTTCCCATTGAACACTTGACCACCGACACTAATACATTTCTGCAAAATGGAGTCATCATGATATGGAGGCAAGAAATAATCAACATCATCCCTACATAATATACCTGAGGTACTGCATGTGGGGTCTTCATATTATTCTTCTTCATACTGCTCAATGTCTTCTTCAATCATTGGTAGTAACCTCATAGCTGCAACTCGATTTAGTAATTTGCAAAATTTTATTTAGTAAGAGCTTACCTTCCACAGGGGTGGAAGAAAGTGATCTGATACCACTGTAATGATACAAATTCTGATATAAATATCATATCACTGATATTGGTGCAAACTTAATTAAAATTTTTGATATGAAACTTGCAGACACTCAATAATATTTCAGACTAGGAGAATGAAGGTATTTTGATGAGAAATTCATAAGTATGGAAGCAGGCAGAGGGAATAAACCAAGTTAAGTTTTATAATAGTGAATTAAAATTCCCTAATACATTTAAATTGAGTACCATTTAGGTTTCATAGTCCACTATGCAGAAACTTACTCCCAAGCTTCTGGGTCACCCAACTGTGAAACTAGGAAGACTTATTCATTCCTTTCGACCAGAGGCTTGGAGAAAAACACGGAGATGTTGTATGGAATTTATACAATAGAAAATAATTTTTAGGACATTATGGGACAATTTTGGATAATTTTGGAGAGTTTAGGAGTGATTTGGGAAAATTAGGCAATTTTAGCCTAGGGAAGTCCTACTCAATGGAGGCTACCAAAACAATGTATGGCCTCAATTTTTTTTTGATATAAGAGTATGTATGGATAGATGGTTATTTAATTGATATACAACAACTTTCATAATCTAAATTGAGTGAATATAACTCATAGAATTGAAGAAACAACTAGACTGGTCAATTTAGCCTAGTCATCTAGCTAGGGTGCATAGAAACACATGAAATTCGTGGAAGAAGTGATTTGGATATGATAATTGAAATTTAAAGAACCTAGGACATATTATATTTAAATATTACATCACTCATAATCATCCTCATATCCTTACTGATTTATTATTGCATTTACTTGACCAAAAACCCTCAATTAAGCATGGATTGAAGCTTATTGACAAAAAATATGAAATATGAACTAATTGGACAGTATGTTGAAAGTAATACATATATATTTATCATATTTATTTGACTGGTTCATAAAAAATGGAAGTGTAATACTGACCACTCCAAAATAGAGCTAAAAACAGTGGGAGGGAGGCCCAAAATCAGACATAAAACTGGCTCGGAGCATAGGTGAAGCCTGGGATTCACTGGAGATAAAATTTTGGGGGATGGTGGCTGAAAAATATGACTGATATGATCTCAATGTATGAACATCATGCTCTCCACACCTCCAATGAGAAAGGAATGGGAATGGAGGAGTGGGGAAGGAAGGATTTGGGGCTCATCTCCCAAAGGTCTAAGGTACATCACTCAGAAGAATATGCTCGCATAAGCATGAATAAATTAATTCATTAACCAAACTAATAATAACTAGAGCTTTAATTCTTGTTTAATAGATCTCTAGGTGACCTGCTCAGCAAGTAGAGGAAATAAGTGACATGTGAGAGAAAGTCATCCACCTAAAATCCTAACCCTAGCCAAGTCATGCACCCTCCTTGAGAAAAATAGAATGTAGGAGACATGTGGAGATGTTTCCCTATCCAAGTCACTCATCTAAATTAGCAACTAATCCCTCCTTAGTCAAAGAGTTGGTGCTTTTATCCCTGACAACTTTTATGCTTTTCCCTGCTTTTGAGACCAAGTCTCCAAAAGGAAATTGCATCCTCCTTTGTCAAAATTTTCCTACATTTCCTATGACATATTTTCTAAGTCTCCAAAAGTAAATTGCACCCTCCTTTGTCAATTGTTTCCTCTTTTGTATCTGACTGATTTTGTCATAGCTTTTGGGCTCTTTCCCTTTTCTCTTTGACTGCTTTTGCCATAAAGTTTCCACTTTTCCTCCTTGGAAAGTTGTATTTCCCAAGTGTGCCCGCCTGATATGGCAAGATTATTTCCACATAATTAAATTTCATCATAGATAATAATGATAAATAAAAAATTAGGAAATTTTGTCCTAGGGAAGTCCTGCGCAATGGAGGCCACCAAAACATTGTATGACCTCAACTAATTTTCAATATTAGAGTATGTGTGGATAGAGGGGTATGTCAGTGACATACATCAAATTGAATAATCTAAATTGAGTGAATAGAACTGACTGAATTGAAGAAACAACTAGACTGGTCAATTTAGCCTAGCCATCTAGCCAGGGTGCCTAGAAACACATGAAATTTATGGCAGAAGTTCTTCAAATCTGATAATTGAAATTGACATAGCCTAATACAATAGATATTGAAATATTACATCATTGATAATCATTCTCATAGCCTTGAATCATTTATTATTGCATTTACTTGACCAAAAAACCTCAATTAAGTATGAATTGAAGCGTATTGACAAAATATGTGACATATGAACTAATTGGGCAGTATCTTAATAGTAATACATAGATATTTATTATATTTATTTGAATGGTGCATAAAAAAAGGGAAGTGGAGGACTGACCAATCCAAAATGGAGCTTAAAACAGTTGGCAAGAGGCCCAAAATCAGACATAAAACTGGCTGGGAGCGTAGGTGAAGCTTGAGCTTCACCGAAGCTCAAATTCTCGAAGATGGTGGCTTAAATATATGACTAATATGATCTCACTAGATGAACATCATGCACTCCACACCTACAATGCGAAATGAATGAAATATATGATTGATATGATCTCATTGGTTGAACATCATTTGCTCCACACCTGCAATGGGAAATGAATGGGAATGGATGAGTGGGGAAGGAAGGATTTGGGGCTCATATCCCAAAGGTATGAGGTACATCACTCAGAAAACTATGCTTACATAAGCATGAATCAATTAATTCATCAACCAAACTAGTAAATGGAGCTTGAATTCTCCTTTAATATATCTATGGGTGACCTTCTTACCACGTAGAGGCAATAGATGACTTGTGAGATAAAGTCATCCACCTAAAACCCTCACCCTTGCCAAGTCATGTGCCCTTCTTGAGAAAATTAGAATGGAGGGTCCATGTGGAGATGTTTCCCTGTCCAAGTAATCCATTTGACTTAGAAAATGTGCCCTCCTTAGTTAAAGAGTTTCTGGTTTTATCCCTGACAACTTTTATGCTTTTCTTTGCTTTTGAGACTTAGTTTCCAAAAGGAAACCACACCCTCCTTTGTTAAAAGTTTCATGCTTTCCTATGACAGCTTTTTCGAGTCTCCAAAAGGAATTTGTGCCATCCTTTGTCAATTGTTTCCTCTTTTGTATCTCACTTCTTTTTTCATAGCTTTTGGGCACTTTCCCTTTTCTCTTTGACTGATTTTGTCATAGAGTTTCCACTTTTCCTCCTTGGCAAGTTGGCTTTCCCAAGTGTGCCCTCCTGACATGGAAAGCTTATTTCCACATAATTAAATTGCATCAGAAATAATGACGATAAATAAAAACTAAGTACATGCCTCAATAATAATTATTAGCGAAATTTTCGTAGGCTAATGAATTAATGCCACTTAGTCCCCCTAGGTGTTTGGCAAGGTCCAAAATTTTGGTGGTCAAAATGTGGGGACATGGAAGTCCTCCCCTCCTAAATATACTTGTCCTGAAGCAGAAGCACACCAGAGTGTTGCAAATTTGTCCACCATGTAGGAGAACCAGAGCATGAACTAATGTGAAAAAATTTTGATTTTCTCCATCATGCCAACATGTAAATTTTTCCCAAAAACAAGCAATGCTAGGGTCCCATTCTTGCATTGCACCCTCTTCAGTGAGAATGCCTTCTAACATAACTTATCAGACAAAATTATGCCTGGATCCCATTTCCTCAATTGTACGTATCCAAACATTTGTATCCACCATAAAAATTTATCATCACATGAAATGAAATTCATGATGTGAAAATCATACCACTGCACTGAGAATTGGAGACTTTCAATGCAAAATAAAAAATCTACGAGACTTCCCCACCCAACATAAATTTCTTTATGTGCTTGATGCACATCAATAGTGAATCTCACGATTATGTTGCTGGGATGACATATGTGTGAGTCCCCTATCTGAAGACAATTACCAGGGCATCCTCCAACATCTATTGATGCCCATGTTGCTCACATAATATTTAGGATGTGTTTGCTGAAAATTCCATGGTGTAAGCAAAAGGTACACCCTCTAAGGTGCATAAATCCAATAAGAATCTACCCATTCCTGCCATAGATGAACAAATCCTCCAATTATCATATCCATATGGGAATTTTATTTCTTTCCCATGTGCACATTACCAATGGATAAACTCTATTCCACTCATCAAAGGATGCAAGCATCCACCCAACTATGTGGATTTCCTCCACAAAGACCACCTTATGCAAGATATTTTTCTAATTAACTCCTCTTGGCAGTTTTATTACTCAACTTCCTTCCACTAATCATGAGCAGAATTTTTTTCTACAAGAAGACTCATATATAGATACATGTTATTCATCTCATCCTCTTCCTATACAGATACTTTTGTGGCATTCTCCTCGACTAAATTTTCTAGTTCACACCTAAGCAACGTGGCCTTGTTTTCTTCTTCATTATGTGGCTCAGGAGGTGACTATAAATCTGGTTTGTGTACCTCTTTTGGATCTGATCCAAAAGATGTATCACCACCCATACATGAACCGACATCTTAAGCATTTCTATGTATATCACCCAAAAATAAACTGGAAGTGCATTCATCTTTACTCTCTTTTCCAATGAAACCATCTTGCGGTGACTTGCACTCCGCTTCATGGATCTATACCTCTACCTCATTTCTATTCTCCTCCAAGAAAATTGGGGCTTCTTTATCTTGAGTGGTACTCAACTCACAACTTTTAGACACTTTGTTGGAAGAAAAAAAAAACATTCTCCTGATGCTTGGGAAAGCAGATGGCTTTGATGAATCTTCCCTTTTTTCTCTAGGTGGTAAACAACTAGTCTCCACTTTCTGGCACACTTCATCAACTATGTGTGTAATCTTCTATATGTTTTTCCCACAGTGGGATATCTAAATAGATTCTGTATCTCCATAGTACAGAAATATTGAAAAACATAAGACCTCCCTTATCTCTTCTTTCAAGGCACAATATTCCATGAAATACTGGGAATATTTCTTAGAGTTCTCCCCATTGAACATTTGACCACCAACACTAGTATATTTCTGCAAAATGGAGTCATCATAATATGGAGTAAATAAATCATCAACATAATCCCTACATAATATACCTGAGGTACTGCATGTGGGATCTTCATATTATTCTTCTTCATACTGCTCAATATCTTCTTCAATCATTGGTAGCAACCTCATAGCTGCAACTCGATTTAGTGATTTGCAAAATTTTATTCTGTAAGAGCTTACCTTTCATAGGGGTGGAAGAAAGTGCTATGATACCACTGTAATGATACGAATTCTGATATAAATATCATATCACTAATATTGGTGCAAACTTAATTAAAATTTCTGATAAGAAACTTGCAAACACTCAATAATATTTCAGACTAGGAGAATGAAGGTATTTTGCTGAGAAATTCACAAGTATGGAAGTAGGAAGAGGGAACCAACCAAGTTAAGTTTTATAATAGTGAATTGAAATTCCCTAATACACTTAAATCAGGGACCATTTAGGTTTCATAGTCCACTATGTGGAAACTTACTCCCACGCTTCTGGGTCACCCAACTATGTAACTAGGAAGACTTATTCATTCCTTTCGAACAGAGGATTGGAGAAAAACAAATAAATGTTTTATGAAATTTATACAATATAAAATAATTTTCAAGATAGTCCAAGACAGTTTTGGATAATTTTGGAGAGTTTAGGAGTGATTTGGGAAAATTAGGCAATTTTGGGCTAGGGAAGTCCTGCCCAGTGGAGGATACCAAAACAATGTATGGCATCAAATAATTTTTGATATAAGAGTATTTATAGATATATGATTCTATAATTGACACACAACAACTTGCAGAATCGAAATTGAGTGGATAGAACTCACAGAATGGAAGAAACAACTAGACCGGTCAATTTATCCTAGTCATCTAGCTAGGGTGCATAGAAACACATGAAATTCATGGTATAAGTGATTTGGATATGATAACTGAAATTTAAAGAGCCTAGTACAGCTTATATTTACATATTACATCACTCATAATCATTCTCATATCCTTGACTCATTTATTTATGCATTTACTTGATGAAAAACCCTCAATTAAGCATGGATTGAAGCTTATTGACAAAAGATGTGACATATGAACTAATTGGAACAGTATGTTGACAGTAATATAGAGATATTTATTATGTGGAAATGAAATTCATGATGTGGAAATCATACCACTACACTGAAAATTGGAGACTCTTAATGCAAAATCGGAAATATGTGAGACTTCCCCACCCAACATAAAGTTCTTTATGTTCTTGATGCACATCAGCACAAAATATCACAATTATGTTGCTGCAATGACATAGGTATGAATCCCCTATACGAAGACAATTATGGACATCCTCCAACATCCATTGATTCCCATGTTTCTCAGAGAAGATGTAGGATTTGTCTGCTGAAAATTCCATGGTGTAAGAAAAAGGTACACCCTCCAAGGTGCATAACTCCAATAAGTATCTACCCTTTCCTTCCATATATTAAAAAATCCTGCAAATATCAGATCCATATGGGAATTTTATTGCTTTCCCATGTGCATAATTCCAATGGCTCAACTCTCTGCCACTGGTCAAAGGATGCAAGAATCCATCCAACTGTGTGGATTTCCTCCACAAAGACCACCTTATGCAAGATATTTTTCTAATCAATTCCTCTTCACAGTTTTCTTGCTCAACTTCCTTCTGCTGCTCATGAGCAGAAATTTTTCTGCAAGAAAACTCTGTGTGTGACATGTAATCTTCCACCCAATCCATATGTGGCTGATTGGAATCAAGTGACAACAATATGTGCCTATGTAGCTGATGGGAGGGGAATAGTGCATTAAACAAGTCATTATAAACACCTAAAAAAGCCTCCAGGTCTTCCCGTTGCACCAACATGGAAAACTATTTCTCCCAATTTTCATCCCCACTTGATGAGGCTGAAATAAAAGTGTGGGTAGTACTATGAATCGTATATGTAGAATACTTATCCACCCAACTTATGGTTGAATCTTCTTCCTCAATGGCTATTCCAACTGAGGTGAGCTCATCTATCTCTTACATGGAGAAGAGACTCTTTCCAGAAAACAAGTCCGGTTTTCTCTGGAAAAGGTCAAGTGCTTGGTTCTGGTCATGATTATCCTCACAATTATCAAGAACATGCAAAAACAAGTGCATATCATGATCCACCATCCCATGATATTCCTCCATATGTTCAAGAATGAAATCATCCTTGTGAATATGGCTGAATGGTGTGTAGGAAGGTAGGTGAGATCTTTGCAACTTGTCTTGAAGTTTCTCTATCTCCATCTTGGACTCTTGGAGTACACAATGAGTGCTCATGAAGGAATCTTGGGTGGTCAATAATTCTTGTGTGAGTTTACATATCTCTTATTCATCCTTCAAGTATTCTCCATACAAAAACTCCACAAGCTCAAGTAGGTTGTCTTTATCAGAAAGAAACTACAGAAAGTTACCTTTGGTTCTTGTCATGGCCTTCTGAAAATTCTCCATGTATTCAATGGAATATTTCTCCTCCAACTTCCAACAGAGATTTGTCATCAATGTAGAGGTATTAATGGAGAGTGTGTAGGGCCTCTTTGATTTTTCACTCACTCATATTTAGTGACCTTTCAAGAAAATGAGGTTCTTGCAGATGAACCTCTTCTTCTTCCATCTCTCTAGTATCAACTTCATAGAACTCTAGTGGTGAAGTGGAAGTTGATATTGGAATATTTTATTCAAGTGAAATCTCTATGTCACCAACATAGAGAGATTGAAATCCCTCCATATATGTCTTAGTGAAATTTGGGCACCCATCAGTAGGTACTCTTTTAGTAATGTCCAGAGTGTTTCTTATCCCTCTGGATTGTTCTTCTACAACACTGGTGGTAGGGTCAAGTGAAAGAACACCCTGCTCTTAGGCTTGCACAATCCTCATTATCAAGGATTTCAGTTATGTCTTCCATGGATGCAGCATATTTCTCTTTATGCTCATGGGAAACTTCACCCTCTCCTTCACTGCAAATACCTTGCAGTATGTTGCACGTCTCTTCATGATTCTTTATTTATGTTTTCCCACTTGTAAGGCTATATGGTTCATAGCTCTCCTCAATGATGAAAGTGGTATTTAGGGTCTTACTGATGTCAATCGTTCCCTCTAATGCAGCTGAAACCTTATCATTCCACAAGAGAGTATATAAATATGAATTGTGTGCATCCCTTTGAATCCAATTTTTCTCATTCAGATTTCCTAGTTCATACCCAGCTGGTGGGGGCTTGTCTTCCACTTCCTTAGGAATATCAAATGATGATTTCAAATATGATATGTTTTCTTCTTTTGGATATGATAAAAAATATCCCTTATCATCATTGAAAACCTCACCCTTATTTTCACTGATTTTGTGATCACCAACAGAGAAACTAGGAGTGAATTTATCTCTCTCACAATTGGCCTTCCTTTTGCAGTCCTCAAATGCAAGTGAAGAATTTTTATCCTCCCATGTATCAGATGGTTGCAGGTGAACATGGATGCTGAAAAAATCAGAAACTTTATCATACATGTTCTTCACCTCATCCTCTTCCAGTACAGATACTTTGGTGGCCTACTCCTCCACCAAATTTTTTGGTTCACACCTAAGCGGTGTGGCTTTGTTTTCTTCTTCATTATGTGGCTCAGGAGGTGACTGTAAATCTGGTTTTTGTGCCTATTTTGGATATGATACAGAATATGTCTCACCACCCATACATGAACAAACATATTGAGCAGTGATCTGGAGATCACCCACAACAAAACTGGAAGTGAATTCATATTTACTCTCTTTTCATATGCTACCACCTTGCGGTGACTTGCACTCCACTTCATGGATCTCTACCTCTACCTCATTTCTAGTCTCCTCCAATAAAATTGAGGCTTATTCATCTTGAGTGGTCCTCAAATCACAAATTTTGGACACTATGTTGGAAGAAAAACCAAACATTCTCCTAATGCTTGGGAAAGAAGATGGCTTTGACGACTCTTCCCTTTTTGCTCCAGGTGGTAAACAACTAGTCTCCACTTTCTAACACATTTCATCAACCATGTGTGCAATATTTTTTATTTTTTCCCCATAGTGGGGATATCTGAATAGCTTATATATCTCCATAGTACATTAATATTTAAAATATAAGACCTCCCTTATATCTCTTCTTTCAAGGCACCGTATTCCATGAAACACTGGGAAGATTTATTACAGTTCATCCCATTGAACACTTGACCACTAACACTAGTAGATTTATGCCAAATGGATTCGTCATGGTATGGAGGCAAGAAATCATCAAAATCATCCCTAAATAATTTACCTGAGGTACTTCATGTGGTATATTAATAATATTCTTCTTCATACTTCTCAATGTCTTCTTCAATAATGGGTAGCAACCTCATGGCTGCAAGTTGATTTAGTGATTTGCAAAATTTTATTCACTAAGAGATTATATTCCATAGGGGTGGAAGAAAGTGATCTAATACCACTATAATGATCCGAATTCTGATATATAGATTAGATCATTAATATTTCTGCAAACTTAATTAAAATTTCTGATATGAAACTTGTAGACAGTAAAATTTCAGACTAGGAAAATGAAGGTATTTTGCTGAGAAATTCATACGTATGGAAGAAAAAAAAAGGAATCAACCAAGGTAAGTTTTATAACAGTGAATTCATATTCCCTAACACATTTATATCGAGGAACATTTATATTTCATATTCCTCTATGCAGAAACTTACTCCCATGCTTCTGGGTCTCCCAAACGTGAAACTAGGAAGACTTATTCAGTCCTTTCGACCAGGGGTTTGGGGAAAAACACATAGATGTTTTCTGGAATTTATATAGAAGAAAATAATTTTCAGGACAGTTCAGGATAATTTTGGATATTTCAAGAGTGATTTAGGAAAATTAGGCAATTTTGTCCTTGGGAAGTCCTGCACAACGGAGGTTACCAAAACATTGTATGAACTCAAATAATTTTTGATATGAGAGTATGTATGGATAGAGGGGTCCGTCAGTGACACACAAAAAACTTACATAATTGAAATTGATTTAATAGAACTGACATAATTGAAGAAACGACTAGACGGGTCAATTTAGCCTAGTCATCTAGCTAGGGTACATAGAAACACATGAAATTCATGGCAGAAGTGCTTAATATATGATAATTTAAATTGAAAGAGACTAATACATCTGATATTGACATATTGCATCACTCATAATCATTCTCATATCCTTGACTCATTTATTATTGCATTTACTTGACCAAAAAACCCTCAATTAAGCATGGATTGAAGCTTATTGACAAAAGATGTGACATATGAACTAATTGGACAGTATTTTGATATTAATATAGAGACATTTATTAATGTTATTTTACCATTGCATAAAAAATGGAAGTGGAGGACTAACCACTCCAAAATATAACTCAAACAGTGGGTAGGAGGCCCAAAATCATACATAAAACTGCTTGGGAGCGTAGGTGAAGCTTGGGCTTCACTGGAGCTCAAATTTTCTGAGATGGTGTTTGAGAAAGGTGACAGATATGATCTCACTGGCTAAAAATAATGCGCTCCACACCTACAATGAGAAAGGAATGGGAATGGAGGAGTGGGGAAGGAAGGATTTTGGGCTCATCTCCCAAAGGTCAGAGGTACATCACTCAGAAGACTATGATCACATAAGAATGAATTAATTAATTCAACAACCAAACTAGTAAATGGATCATAAATTCTCCTTTATTAGATCTCTAGGTGACCTGCTTAGCAATTAGAGGCAATATGTGACTTGTGAGAGAAATTCATCCACCTAAAACCCTAACCCTAGCCAAGTCATGTGCCCTCCTTAAGAAAATTGGAATGTAGAGGCCATGTGTAGATGTTTTCCTATCCAATTCATCCATATGACTTAGCAACTACGCCCTCCTTAGTCAAAGAGTTGTTGCTTTTATCCCCGATGGATTTTATTCTTTTCCTTGCTTTTGAGACTGAGTCTCCAAAAGGAAATTGCACCCTCCTTTGTCATAAGTTTCTTTCTTTTCCTATGACAACTTTTCTGGGTCTCCAAAAGGAAACTGTGCTCTCCTTTGTCAATTGTTTCCTCTTTTGTATATGACTGCTTTTGTCATAGCTTTTGGGAACTTTCACTTTTCTCTTTGACTACTTTTTTCATAGAGTTTCCACTTTTCCTACTTGCCAAGTTTGCTTTCCCAAGTGTGCCCTCCTGACATGGAAAGCTTATTTCAACATAATTATATTCCATCATAAATAATAATGATAAATAAAAACCAAGTACATTCCTCAATATTAATTATTAGCAAAATTTCCCTAGGCTAATGAATTAATTCCACTTAGTCCCCCTAGGTGTTTAGCAAGGTCCACACATTTGGTGGTCAAAATGTGGGGACATGACAAGACCACATTTCAAAAGGGGTGCACCACCATAGAAGAGAGACAATAGTATTTGGAAAGTGTGCATAGTGTAGATATTCCATATAGGTCTATATCAGTGTCCATGCAGGCTCCACAGAAGTCTCATAATTCAATATAACTTCTTAAAATGATTAGGTTTTCAAAAAGGGAACATCAAATTCTTCAATGGTTGCAACTCCTCTCTAGAATCAATATATAGAGAAGCATGCCACCAATTCTAACCATAGCTTCAAAAAGAATATCATGATGAAACAATGCCTTCATAACAAATCTTCGTGAAGCATACACTTGAAAAAAATAAATTTATCAGTGTGCGGAAGGGAAGGGTATGCTCCAAAACCCTAATTTCAGTACTATGGGAACTAATTAAATATACAGGCTATTTTACGTGACCCTTTAACCAACAAGAATATAAATAATATGCCCATAATTTACATGAGGGAATGGTAAACTTAGGAGGGATACTCATGCTTCGATTTCATGTATTCACCCTTCAATAATCCATAGAAAAAAAATATATTATGCAAAATAAATATATCAATCCATTTCAAAGGATTTCCACCCAACAACTTTTCAAACTATGAACAATTTTTTTTAGGGGGGACTGAAAGAGGAGACCAATCCTCATTGTTGGTGGGTAAGTTATGGAGGTTGGTGAGTTGTTTGAGACTAGTTATTTTACCCTAGAATTGGGAATGTTAGGGACCCATACAAACTCCTAGGTATATGCCACTAACATGGTGAAGAATGAGCAAGAGAAGAAAAATATGCGAGTAGATTGAAAATGTTGGTAGAGGATATGGAACATAGTATGTTTCCAACATATTTTTCTCAAACAACTAAAACTGAGACACAAAAATTATGTAACTTATATGTTGTCCAACATATATTCTCCCTTAATATACTTATTCTTTATGATATCTGTCTTTCTTTCAATTACTCACCTAGCATTGGAGAAAACATATATAAAAGTACTGGTGACAACAAGCATCCTAGATAGTATATATCCAATTTCAACATAGAGTTTAAAATACCCAGCAAAGAACCATCCCTATAAATTTGAGCAGCCTTGGAGTCATGTATAGAATTGCAAGGTAAAAAAAAGTGTAAATGTTTTAGGGAAGAACAGACATCGTAGATAACATATATCCAATTTTACAATACCTACCAGACACCAAGCCCCATTCCTGAAACTTTGGGAAGCCTTAGAGCCATTCCTGAAACTTTGAGCAGCCTTGGCTCCATCTTCAGATGTGGATGATGGATATTGCATGTTTCATCTAGTGAAACAAACCAAGATCTTGGAATAGCATCTAAACACTAAATGTTGATATATAGGGTACAACATAGACAAACAACAAAAAAATTAGAAGGAAAATCTCTTGGCTTCCAAGATCTTTCTAAGATTTTCTATAGTGTTTAAGACCTAGGTAAGTATGTTAAAAATTCCAAATATAATAATCCAGTCTCACTGGTTTTCTGCACTGAATCAACTAGACATAATAGTACATTATAACTGGATAAGAATAAGTGAATATGTAAAACAGTCTATATGTAGTAGTGTCAAACAATATGTGACCTTCTAACAAATGTATTGTTTTGTGTGCAAGGATCAAAGGTATGACCCACATAGACAAGAGATGGGTTTTTGTTAGCATAATAAACCCATATTTACCTACCATAGACATTAATTTAATTATTTTTGTCTTATTACCTAGTTTCCTAGATTCCATTCTATGCTAGTTGCCTTCTACAAGTCCTAGAATTCAACACATGCTAAAATGAGTCATGGAGTTCTTGGGAAACATCTTGGAAACCCAATTTAGCATGTCTTCTTTATTCTAGATCCTCCAAACCACATATCTTGTTTTTCTGAAAAGCTTCCTTGTTTTATTCTGATTTAAGGCAAAAGGAAAAGCTAGACTAGGTGTAGTTGACTTGTTTTTTTCCCACATCATCCTCCATCCTTTTATCCAAATAAAATCATGTATGAGTTGTATTTCCATCCCTCTTTATATTTCCCACTTGAATTATCAAATTCGTGAGCATCTTCAAGGATTTGGAAACTGCTTTATGCACCTATGGGGGATTTGACTAGATTTAGTAAGCCTACTTTTTGACTATTTCGAATGGCATATTTATGTATTCGATTCTTTCATGTAATGATATATTGTATAATCCTATTACTTCATAAGGTTGGATATTGTACACTTATTGAATACATATTAGTGTTATGCTCCAATTTCAGTCTCCTTTGGTGTGAATTTTGCATGTTTGATTAGCAATTTTGTGAGTGTAATTGTTCTATATATTGGGTTCAATTTACACACGTTATCAGAGCCTTTGTATATCAATTTCTCTCCTTCCTTATTGCTATTGCAGGTTTGACATATTGACTGGGAGCGCATTTCGCTGACTGGAGGGCACAGTTTCTGAGCTATGGACCAATCTCAGAAGATCATGTTGAATCCATTCAATTTATTTGAGAGGATAGATGAGATGGATATATTGTTGAGAGTGAAATGTCTCTACAGGGTGACTATGGAAACTAAGGCAGATCCCAATGCAGCTGTAGAGAAAATTAAATGGCACAACAAGAGGGATGAGGCCTATGGTCTTTTGTGTCTGAGCATTTCAAGAGACCTCCTCTTCCATCTTGATGGATTGACATCACCTAATGAAGTGTGGGAGAAGATAGAATATATTTTTTTAAAGATAGATGAGATGATATGACATCAAATTGAGAATGATCTGATCTCCTTGAGTCCTAGTAGCTTCAAATCATTGCAACTCTACTTTTCCAAGTTTAAGGCCCTTGTTTTGTAGTTGAAACATTGTGGGATCAAAAACAAGGAAGATAAACTAGTTTTGGCCATACTCTCTAAGCTTGGTATTAACTATTCAGTGTTTGTTTTGACCTTCCATGCCACCAAGTTGATAGCTCGAGCTTGGAAGATTCCTAAGCTTGCAGAGTTCATGGAATCCCTCACACAGGAGCAAGATAAGTTGGTGATGATGGGCACCGTCAAACCTTCCAAAGACCAAGATTTGGTTGTTGGAGATTCAATGGTGGATTCAAAAAGCAAGAAAAAATCTAAAAATCCACCTGAGCAAAAGAGAGACAAGAACAAGTCTCAAGAGGAGCCCTAAGGTTCCAAGAAGAACTCCCAGAAGAAGAACAACAAAGGAGAAATGAGCAAGTGCACATACTGTAGTAAGGACTATCATCTTGAGAGCTCTTGTATGAAGAAGAAAATTGACATGTTGACCCAACTCTTGGACAAGAATAACATCTCCATTCTTGATTGATCAAAGAAGTGGGAAGGAGTATCAAATTCAGAGGACAGAGAGACAGTACATGCCTTAGTTGCTGGCACATCAAGCTCACCTAGCTTCATCATAGAATATGGAGCTTCTAGACATATGGTTTCGACAAAAGAGACATTCTCCTCTCTTGACATGTCGAAAGTTCCACCAATAGTTTTGGGAGATAACTCTCTCACTGACAGTTTGGGGAAGGGAAGGATTTATATTGACCATGGTAAGTTCAATAATGTGTTGTATGTTCCAGGTCTTTCCTCTGATCTCTTGTCAGTGTATTAGATGGCTCATACTTGGTCTCCAAAGAAGGTCATATTCACCTTTGATGATGTTGAAATCACTGAGATTTTGAATGGTAAATTCATAGCAAAAGGTGTTGTAGATCACACTTTGAAGGTATACAAGTTTTCCCATTTTCTACGCTACTCAAACCCCTCTGCTCTTTTGATTCATGCTAATGAAGTAAGCAAGATTTGGCATGAAATATTTGGCCATATTAACTACAAGTATATTTCTGTTTTGAGTGAAAAAGATATGGTCATAGGGTTACCAAAGATCAAATTTTCTAAGGGATTCTGTCAAGGTTGTATCCTAGGAAAACACCCAGAGCACAAGTATGAGAAATCTAGTCATGAGAGAGCCTCTACACCTCTTGAGCTGATCCATAGTGACATTGCTGGTCCATTCCCTTATATGTCGATGATTCAATCCAAATATGCACTAACCTTCATAGATGAATTTTCTAGTTATTGTTGGGTTCACTTCCTAAAGCATAAGTATGAAGTTTTTGACCTCTTCAAGTCTTTAGAGCCTTGGTTGAAAACCAGTCTGGGAGGAAACTCAAGATCCTTAGATTTGACAATGGTGGTGAGTATGTCAATTCTGAGTTCATTCAGTATTGTAAATATGCAGGTATTCAGATGCAACATTCAATCCCTTACACACCACACCAAAATGGTGTTGCTGAGAGAAAGAACAGATCATTGAAGGAGATGACAACCTGCATGATGGAGGTTAATACTTTGCCACCAAAGTTTTGGGTTAAGGATATAAAATGTGCATCCTACATATAGAATAGGGTGCCTCATAAGCAACTTGATGGTATGACTCCTTTCGAAGCTTGGAGTGGGCACAAGCCAGATGTGACCCATTTCAGGATTTTCGGCTCAAAGGCTTGGGCTAGAATTCCAACTGAAAAGAGGAAGGATTTGCAGCCCCAAAGCCAAGAGTGCCTATTTTTTGGGTATTCTAAAGATTCAAAAGGGTAAAATATGATCAATTTGAGCACTAACAAATCTTTCATTGAAAGAAGTGTTCAGTTACAAGAAGAGCATTTAGTAGCAGTTGAAGTTCGAGAGTCTTCTTCACCACCAGATCCATTGATTGTAAGTGAAGAGACTAATGAGTTTTCTGATTCTGATATGTCTGATAATTATGATTTGATTGCAGATATTGACAGATCTACAAGACCAAAATGGGCATCAAAGACCATTCATGCAGCTGGGGAACTAGATGGAAATCCTAGTGACACTAGGAGGACTAGATCTCAATTTGAGAGTGCCCTTTGTGTGAAAGATCCTCTATTTGCTGAGAAGTGATATCTGATGGTTGAATCAGATCCATAGACATATGAATATGCAGAACATGATCCAAGATGGAAAACATCCATGAAATAATAATTCATCTTGCTCCAGAAGAACAACACTTGGGAACTGGTTGATCTTCCCCCAGGGAGGAAGCTAGTTCAATGTAAGTGGGTTTTCAAGACTAAGTTTATTGCTGATGGTTCAGCTTTGAAATATAAAGCAATATTGGTAGCCAAGGGATACTCACAAGTACATGGTATTGAATACAATGAAACCTTTGCACCAGTGGAAAATATGGACTCCATAAGGCTATCTCTAGCCATTGCAGCTTCGAAGCAGTGGGAGGTACATCAAAAGGATGTGAAGTGTGCTTTCCTAAATGGAGATCTCACTGAAGAAATTTACATGTAGCAACCTGAAGGGTTTGTTTCTAATCCATATTTAGTGTGCAGGTTAAAGAAATCATTGTATGGGCTCAAGCAATCCCCCAGGGCTTGGTATGCCAAGATTGATGGATTTTTGCTATCGCTGAGTTTTGTTCGATGAAATTATGATCCTAATGTCTATTTCAAGTTGATTCCTGGTTCTTTGATTATTATTGTCTTGTATATGGATGAAATTCTGATTACAGGAAGTTCAAAGAAAGAGATTTCCTCCTTGAAGGATGCAATGGTCCATGCATTTTCTATGACAGATTTGGGATTGTTGAGCCATTTCTTGTCTCGAAATTGCTCAATCCCAACATGGAATCAAAGTACATCAGTCCAAGCATGCTTTGGATTTACTGAACAAGTTCAACATGGAATATTGCAAGCCAAGCAAGACTCCCTTCCTTTCAGTAGTTAAGCTTGAAGAAGCAAGTTCTTCTCCTATGGTAAATAATACATTGTATAGGAAGTTGATTAGGTGTTTTCTTTATCTTACACACACTCGAACTGATATTTCTTATGCAGTTAGTGTGGCTTCGAGATACATGGATCAGCCTCATGAGATCCATTGGAGAGCAACTAAAAGGATCCTAAACTTTGTTCAAGGAACAAGAACTCATGGGATCTTTTACAAAGCAAAATATGATCTTGATTTGATTGGGTTTACTGACAGTGATTGGGAAGGTGAAAACATAGATTGAAAGTATACATCAGGATATGTGTTCATGCTTGCAGAAGGACCAATTAGCTGATCAAGAAAGAAGCAGAGTGCTATAGCACTCTCATCTATAGAAGTAGAGTATAGAGGAGTTGTAAATGCAACAAGTCAATGTTTGTGGTTGCAGGGGATACTTGGAGAATGCGGTTTCGAATCAGACTTTTCAACTATTATCTACTGTTATAATCAGAGCACCATTTGAATCTATAATGATCTAGTTCAGAGACAATGAACCAAGCACATTGAGATCCATATGCACTACATCAGATAGCTTGTGCATGATGGCACCATTGATCTACTCTTATGTGCATCTTCAGAACAAGTAGCAGACATCTTCACCAAATATTTTTGTGAGAAGACCTTTAGAAATATCAAATCACTGCTGGGTATTGCTGATCATGCTGTGAAGCATTATTGGCGAAAAGATTTCCAAAATTTTGTTTTTCCTGTCCATGTTTAAGGGAGGATTTTCCCACTTGGTTTTTGCCTCTTTCCTTGGTTGTATGGACAAGTAGTATGTAAAGGGTGACTAAGCCTTGTTTCTAGGCCCTATATTTTTCTGATATTTACTCATAAATTTAGGCTTAAGGGGGGGTGTTATAATAATCAACCCATAGTTACCTACCTTAGACATTAATTTAATTATTTTTGTCTTATTACCTAGTTTTCTAGATTCCATTCTATGCTAGTTGCCTTCTACAAGTCCTATAAGTAAACACATGATAAAAATGAGTCATGGAGCACTTGGGAAACATCCTAGAAACCCAATTTAGCATGTCTACTTTATTCCAGATCCTCCAAAGTGCATATCTACTTTTTTTTGAAAAGATGCCTTGTTTTATTCTGATTTAAGGAAAAAGGAAAAGCTAGACTAGGTGTAGTTGACTTGTTTTTTTCCCACATCATCCTCCCTCCTTTTCTCCAAATAAAATCATGTATGAGTTGTATTTCCATCCCTCTTTATCTTTCCCACTTGACTTAGCAAATTCGTGAGCATCTTCATAGATTTGGAAACTGCTTTATGCACCTATGAGGGATTCGACTAGATTTAGTAAGCCTACTTTTTGACTATTTCGAATGGCATATTTATGCATTCAATTATCTCATGTAATGATATATTGCAGCAGCCTATTACTTCATAAGGTTGGCTATTGTGCACTTATTGAATACATATTAGTGTTATGCTCCAATTTCAGTCTCCTTTGGTGTGAATTTTGCAAGTTTGATTAGCAATTTTGTGAGTGTAATTGTTCTATCTCTTGGGTTCAATTTCCATAGTTTTAAGTCAGAGGGATGCCACTATAAGGGCATCCATAAGGTATGATTAAAGGCCACCCAGTGTAATAAATGGGCTTGCACTAGTCTAAGAGGAGAATAAAGGATTTCCACCAATATGAACGAGGTTGTAACAACCTTAGGGGAGATTCCCAAGGATTTAGTGTGGAAGGGAAGGAAGGGAAAGGATACTATCATCCTATATGGTGACCAAGGGGGAAAAGAGACCCAGGAATTTCTAACAATTTTTTTTATTAACAAAGATGCAATGAAATTGCAAAAGGTACACAAAATTAGATGTTCATTAAACTCGATGTGCCCCTTTTCCAAAGAGGATAAATTCAGTTCTATGGGTCTGAACTGATCACAGTCTATTTTAGAACACATGATACTCCCAAAAGAAAAAAACAACTAGAGTAGTCACTCACACAAACAAATCATAGATCAACACATCGATGTTTTCATGTGGTTTAAACCCTTGAAAGAGAAACACTCCATGCCCCCCATCCAAATAGCTACTTGAGGCAGATTATTATGCAAAAGAAATAAAGTTACAAATCAGCTTCTCATAATCTATCAAATAGCCATTGGACCTCCATTATCTTTAAATAGATATCATGGACCAATCAGGTTCTAATCCATGGATCAAAGGTAGTTATGATCTAAGAGAAGATGAACCATCAAATCACTCTATGTATAGAACATATCATGACCGTCAGATTAAATATTTACAAATTCATATTAATGCGTACTAAAGAAACACACTTTTCCTAATGTATATATTATAATAAGTTGATCATAACTAACTCTTAAGTGTGCAAATATCCTAACACCCCCCCTTAAGAACAACTTGGAATAGGATTGGATGATTTACAAAAGTGACACTATTAGGAGAAGGAAGGAGAATTAGAGCATATCCCCTCTTAATGACAAGTTCCTAAACTTCTAACATAGATCAAATTTTATAAAAATTTTCTTTCGTAAGAGACTTTGTGAATATTTATGCAACTTTATCATCTGTTGGGTAGAAGAGCACTCTAAGAATGTGATCATGAACAAGTTTTCTCATGAAGTGCATGTAAATTTTAAACCTATGAAGAGAAGCAAAGAATACATATTCTTTTAATAAAAACAGAAATTACAACACAATGTTCACACATAAACACAGAGATTTACCTTGGAAACCTTTAACCTGGAAAACCAACAAACCTTGGAGCCACACCTCCTATTTTCTCATTTTTATTATGAATCCTCATAGTACAAAATATAGGTATTCAGTGGCATCCAATACCCTAATTTTTTTAACCTGATTTAGAAAATAGACTCCAATCGCTTAACCAAGATCATTAGACGCAACACTGATGAGTGCACCTCTCCTCCACATGCACATGCAAAAAATATAACATATACCCAGTAGTGCATATGTAGCTCAATGTGTTTGTTGCATTGATGTTGAACTAGATATTTGGTGAGCTTGATGGCATTTTGATTGTTGCACCAAAATGGAGTAGTTTTTTGTTGCTCGAAGACAAACTATGAAAGGATATGTTGAAGCCATAAATATTCCCAACTAGAATTAACTTGTTGAGGCCTGGAAATTCGCAGGCGGCAACAGTAAGGGATTCTCCCCAATCAATGTTCCCAACTATCCCGTTGACTGTTTGGAATAGGGACTCCGTCCGGTTCGCGGTCCGGCTACCGTAGGTCAAGAAACAAAACTAAGGCTTTACCGGTTGCGGCCCGGCCCACCGAGTTTTTTTTTTTTGTATTTTTTTGTATTTTGACTTAAAGAAATGATATGCAAGTGCCTAACTAAATGCAGGGGCGATCAAGATGCAGGGAGCGGTCACAAAGTGATGCTCAGGTTCTTACCTCTCATCTTTTGCTCGCGAGCAACCAAACCAGATACAAAAAGAAATGAACTAACTATCTAAACTATCCCTAGGGAGCAAGATTTATCATTTCGAATGAGCAATACATTTTCACATACATTAAAAAGAAACACAGATAGCTGATACTTCTTCCAAAGTACATGAACGCTTACATATATTTAAATAACCAGATAGCCGATCATTTTATAACAACATTTATTGCTCAGAGTGAAAAAAATATCCCAGAAACATACTGAAGAACATTTAACCAGAACATAGGTTCAGAACATTTAACCAGAACATAGGTTCAGAACATTAAATACTCTTACAGTAAATGAAAACCAGCTGAAAACGAAATAGTTCCTCCTCAACATTATTCATTGAGTTGCATTGATACATTCCACTTTACACTCTCTCCGATAGACAAAATTGCAGTTTTTTCTTGCAAAACGAAGTAGTTCCTCTTACAAGCAAACATCTCCAAAATTTTCCAGGGGAAAAAGCCCTTTCTAAGTGCCTCGTCCCTCTATTTAAACTATAATTACAGAGCATTTTGTTTTCCAGACGCATGGTCTTTCGGTTTCTCAAACTCTTTACATTCCGATCTTTTGTCATTATGTGATCATGACAACTTGGTAACTGATCCATTTCTGGGATCACGCCTTTACAGCTCCGGACTTCGTCTTCCATTTGCCTCTTTTCAGTCATACCTCTACCAAATGGGTTAGTCTTTTTTCTCGCCGTGGCAGATTGAACGGTCGCCTGGAAATTGCCTGCATTCAAATTAAGAGCATGATTCAAACGAAAAATATCATCAATTAACAAATCCACAAGGAAATGGTCGAGCAAACCCCATACGGGCCTGGAAATATTCTATGGTCGCCGGAGGGAAAAACAAGTCGGCAGTTAGAGAGAAGCGAGTTCGGGAGCCTGGGGAAACAACCAGCCGCAATGTCGGGTGAATTTTAAGTCGCAGCCAAGTGAAACGCAGGCGGGAGGTGCCATGAGTCGGACGTCGGACGGTTTTAGCTTCAGAAGCCAGAAGACTTTAGCAGCCGCAACGGTGGAGGAGGAGAGCTAGAGGGCATGCGGAACGGATGGGAAACTAAGTCGGACGTCGGAAGAGACTCAGAGCGGACGCTGGCTATCTCTTCCCGGCCGCAACGGCGGGCGAACAGAAGCTACGGACAAGCGATTTATAGTTAACAAACATCGGGCGTTGGACGGTTTAGGAAATCGGACAAAAGAAAAGTCTAGGAGCCGCAACGGCGGAAGGGTCGAAACTTCGCAGCCCCCGATCCAGTTATTAAAAGAGGCCCGCTTATATGGAAACTTAAGGATTTGAGCAGTGCTAAGGATTGGCTGTAACCAAAATCATTTCTTTTCACAGAGGACGCGCTGAAGAACAACAAAATTTCTTCTCTTTGACCACACATTCACGACTCAAACCCAAAATATGAACACGGCATACATAAATTACTGACATCCACCTTAAGAGAAACGGAAGAAAACACGCTCAAGGAGCTCAACGATCAAGCCATACAAAAGTAATGAGGAGGGTCCCAGAAATTAAAACATTAATTTGGGGGGGGGAAACAGTTGCGGCAGCAACAACTGGTGATTACCTGGTGAACCTAGACCTCTAGGTGACTTTTCTTTGAGTAGCAGACTGTTTCCTAACCAAAATGCATTAAAATAAATCTTCTAGCTGTCCGGATTTCTCTCATGACTGAAGTGTGTACCTTAATCATTGATGCTAGTCCCATTTGGGGAGAGGGGCAACCGAAACCTTCAAGTCCAGACCACTATGTTGAGGCCAGAATATGATTTTCATTATTACCTCTGTTTTCAGGTAGCTAACAGTGTGGACACCACAGGATTGCAGCATATAGTAAACAACAGTATTCGTTTGTTCCTCGTTCCCATGCCATTTTAACACTTTGTGCCTTTGGACTTTTGTCCTTTCATCTGAGTCCTTCTGTATGCCTTTCTTACTGAATTTTAATTCAGGATCCTCTATCCCATAGTGCCCTTTTGTGTGAGTGGTGTACTTTAAGTCTTAGCTCACGGACGGAGAGGATCTTTTGGCCATTTAGTATTTATGCTTTAGCACTTGCTTTGATTTATGATGCTTTTATAGAATCTTGACTCTTTGTCTGCCTTTTGGCATTTGTTTCTTGGCATGGGATCATTTATATTTAATACGCTGTTCACCTTGCTTCCTCTCATGGGTCCTTTACTGTCGCTCCTTAGAACATTTCAAATGTGACGTGGATGGAGCCCCGACATAGTACTCCAGACTCTTTGAATCTGGTTTAATTCACAGGGGTTAAGCTGGACTTCAATGCACACAACATTTTTATTTGAGAAAACTGCTAGGCTAGAAGAATTCTTTAAGCAATACACAGGCTGATACTCAACATATTTGCTATTCCCAAAAGACCTTAATATCCTCCAGACAAACGCAAGTACGTTTTCCTTATTGAAAATCAAAACTTAAAATTAAATCAAATGAAATCATGACTCGGAAACCACCACACAGCTTATTTATGTACAAGGCAGAAAAAATCAAAGAAAACTAAGAAAAGTAGGGCTTGAGAACCAAACCATTAACTGGCTAGTTCTCCTCCCATCCCTGTAAATCCTATAGCATAAAAGTAGCAGGGCCAAGTTTTGCTGTGATTTGAAACGGGCCTACCCACAACTGCTGGAATTTGGTATGCTTTCCTTTTTCATAGTGGGGGTGGTCCCACTTAAGGACTAAGTCTCCGAATTCAAAGTCCTTTTTCCCAGCTTTATGTTTGTCAAACCATCTTTTGACTACCTCCTGCTATTGTTTGAAACATTCTCTAGCCTTGGTTCTGGCTTCTTCTGCTTTTAGGAGATTATATATTCTTATTTGCAGAACCTCATCCTCCGACCCCCTAGACTCTTGAGCTAGTATGGAAGATGGTAGTAGAACATTGGGAGGCAGGATGGCTTCCTTTCCGTACACAAGGGTATAGGGTGACACTCCTACTGCAGACTTGGGGGTAACTTTGTCAGCCCAGAGGGTTTTTGGTAAGGCTGAGTGCCAACTTCGCTGGTTTTCTATGACAGTCTTCTTCAGGATTCTAATGAGGTTCTTATTGGAGGATTCAGCTAGGCCATTCCCTTGCAGATAGTAGTTAGCAAAGTAATGTAATTTTATCCCTTTCTCATGAGCAAAAGTAGTCAATTTGATGGATGAAAAGTATTTGGCATTATCAAAAACTAACAAAACTGGAACTCCAAACCTGGTCATGATATGATCTTGTAAGAAGCTAATGACTTCATCTTCGTTTATCTTGCGCAATGGGATAGCCTCGACCCAGCGAGTGAAATAATCAGTTGCAGTAAGAATATACTTGTACAGCAGGGAATAATTTGGCTTTATTTCTCCAATGACATCTATTCCCCATTGTTCAAAAGGCTCTGTGATCATTACCGGCTTTAGAGGTGCTGCTGCTCTAGGTTGTCTTCCACCACATCTTTGGCAAGTATCACATTTTCTAACGTGTGCATGTGCATCCCTAAAAAGTGTTGGCCAGTAGTAACCGGCTCTGAGAACCTTGTGGGCTGTAGTGTCCCCTGAATAATGTCCCCCAGCCGGGCCATCGTGCAATTCAAACATTACTTTCTCAGCATCTTCTTTCTCCAAACATCTCAGGAGGACTCCATCATAGTTTTTTCTGAACAATACGCCTTCTACGATTTGATAGGAAACTGATTTCAGACGCAGAGCTCTTCTTTGTTTGGAACTCCAATGTTCTGGTAACACCCCTGACTGCAAGTAATGCACAAGATCTCTATACCACGACTCAAGAGCTGTGAATAAAGGGAAAAAATCCATTACATGCAAATCAACTTCATCTTCCCATGCTTGTTCTTCATTGTTTGTCTTCCCAGTCATTAGTTTGCATAACCCCTGACCCTTTACTATAGTAGCTGGTTTGAATTCAAGATCATATTCCTGAAGCACTATTACCCAGTTGCCCCTTCTTTCTCCTAATTCTTTTTGAATGAGAAGGGATCTTACAACTGGGTAAGGGACTATTACCTTGGTACGATTTTTTAGTATATATGGCCTGAATTGCTTTACTGCCTTAAATACTGCGTATGCCTACTTATCAATGGCTGGGTAGTTTAATTCAGCCCCTTGTAGCCCATTACTCATAAAAGAGATTGGGAATTCATCACCCCCTTCTTCCTTTTGCGTGAGTACAGCTGCTAATGAATCATCGGACGCAAATGTATACATAATAAAGTCCTTGTCAAATTCTGGAATTTTAAGAGAGGGCGCATGTGCAACAGCAGTCTTGATTTTACTGAAAGCATTCTTTTCAGTCTCAGTCCACTTAAACTGTGCATTTTGCTTGACCATCTGCTGTAATGGTTTAACAGTCTGGGAAAAATCAGGCACAAATCTACGTATGAAGTTTATTGTTCCCATGAAGGATTGCATTCCTTTTTTATTATGGGGCATGGGAATTTGTTCAATGGATTTGATTCTTTCTGGGTCTACAGATATACCTCTTTTTGACACTATATTCCCCAATAACTTGCCTTCTGTGACCGCGAATACGCACTTCTTAGGATTTAGGGAAATGCCATACTTCTGACAGCGCTCAAAAATTTGCTTTAGGTGGAACGTGTACTCTCCTCTTTTCTTTGAAAATATTGTTATGTCATTAAGGTAGACCACCACACTTCTCCCAATCAGTCCTCGGAAATCTATGTCCATAGATCTCTGAAATGTCGTACCAGCATTAATTAGGCCAAAAGGCATTCTTCTATATGCGAAAGTTCCCTATTTAGTTATGAATGTTGTCTTCAATCTATCTTCCTCAGCCACTAACACTTGGTTGTAGCCCGAGAATCCGTCTAACAATGAAAACAATTCAGAACCAGAAACCATCTGTAGCAGTTGCTCCATGGGAGGCACCGGATAATTGTCTTTGTCTGATGCGCGGTTTAAGTTTCTGAAGTCGACGCACAGTCTGATTTCTCCTGACTTTTTCCTGACCGACACCAAATTTGACACCCATTCTGAATGCCAGACTTTAAAAATAATCCTAGCATCTAACAATTTCTTCACTTCGCTCTGGATTAGTGGTTCCAGCTTTGGGTGCATCTTCCTCAGCGGCTGCTGATATGGCTTGACGCCTGCTTTAATAGGAATGATATGTTTGATGATATTAGTGTCATAGGTTTTTAAATCTGCATAGGTCCATGCAAAGACATCTTTGCACTGCTTGAACAAACTGAGGAACTTGTCTCTTTCTGCCGGTGAACAGCACTTGCCGAGGTTCACGAACTTAGGCTCCATTTCAGTCCCTAAATTTATTAGCTCGAACTGTAGAGTTGAGCTGTGCGTCTTCACATTAGCGGGTCTTCTAAATTTCTCGTTCAAGTCAAACATATTCTCTAACGTCCTGAT